>LGRX02032478.1:0-24634 GCA_001247695.2 Cymbomonas tetramitiformis | reverse complement strand
GCGCGTACCTTCTTTAGACGGCCATCAGCTGCGAGTAAAAGTTTTTCTCGCAACAGCCGATGGGGAAACAGTTCACAAAAGTTTGCCTATTTTGCAAGCAAACGCAGATGAGAACCTTCGTATCTCTTTCGCTGGCGCTGCGTCAACCGCCAACGGCAATACCCCGCTGTACGTGCTGGCGGCGTCTGAACGCCCTCATGAGTATAGCGCTGTCCGTCTTGACGCTGAAAATATGCTGATTAGCAGCGTGGCGCCTACTTACACAGTGCGCAAGAACAGGCTGGATGAGCTGGTTACACGCTCATCGTCCAAAGTTCCTGCTGCTGCTTACAGTTCTTTTCTGAATGAAATGTGGCGAAATTCCGAGAACCCAGACTTCTGGAAGTCTGCTGAGTTATCTGGTGAAGAGTACAGTCTCTTGGACGAATCAATCGATACGGAGATGGGTGGCACCGGAGTACTTCCAACCGCGGTAAGTTCAAAGATTTTTGAAAATCCTGTGATATTTTGTTCATTTATTTGTCATTTCTATAATTATTAGTGTTTCTTAAAAAACTTGAACAAAAAGCCTCATTAGCCTAATGAGCAGTTTTGCAACCTTTCTGGCCTTTACGATTTTTTTTACAGTTAGTATGATACCTACTGTCATTATATGACATGTGTGACTGTTTTACCCGAGAAATTCGATGACTGACCCAAACTTGAACAAAAAGCCTCATTAGCCTAATGAGCAGTTTTGCAAACTTTCTGGCCTTTACGATTTTTTTTACAGTTAGTATGATACCTACTGTCATCATATGACATGTGTGACTGTTTTACCCGAGAAATTCGATGACTGACCGAAACTTGAACAAAAAGCCTCATTAGCCTAATGAGCAGTTTTGCAACCTTTCTGGCCTTTACGATTTTTTTTACAGTTAGTATGATACCTACTGTCATCATATGACATGTGTGACTGTTTTACCCGAGAAATTCGATGACTGACCCAAACTTGAACAAAAAGCCTCATTAGCCTAATGAGCAGTTTTGCAACTTTCTGGCCTTTACGATTTTTTTTACAGTTAGTATGATACCTACTGTCATCATATGACATGTGTGACTGTTTTACCCGAGAAATTCGATGACTGACCCAAACTTGAACAAAAAGCCTCATTAGCCTAATGAGCAGTTTTGCAACTTTCTGGCCTTTACGATTTTTTTTACAGTTAGTATGATACCTACTGTCATCATATGACATGTTTGACTGTTTTACCCGAGAAATTCGATGACTGACCCAAACTTGAACAAAAAGCCTCATTAGCCTAATGAGCAGTTTTGCAACTTTCTGGCCTTTACGATTTTTTTTACAGTTAGTATGATACCTACTGTCATCATATGACATGTGTGACTGTTTTAACCGAGATATTTGATGACTGACCAAAAGGTCTCATTAGCTTAATGAGCAGTTTTTCTTTTTTTTACTTTACTGCAGGATTCTGGCACAACCGACTTTAATTCACCAGTAAAGCTTCCCAATGGCTGGACCGCATGCTTCACACAATCTGCTGTTCGGAAGGCAAACAAAGATCGTTTCGGGAAGTCCTCGGTGTCAGCACACCAGTGTCTCTGTATAAATTGTGGTAAACAAGGAGAAAAGCGGTGTGGCGGCTGTCACCAAGCAGTATAATGTTCCCATGATTGTGCGAAGCAGCACTGGAAGTCGAGCCATCGACAGGAATGTAGTAAATCAAAACTAAAGAAGTAGGCATACAATTACATTGACAACCGTAATTGATCAAGACCGATGTTAAATAAAATATGTACCATTAGCTTGTAATGTAAAATATGTCTCATTAGCTTAATGAGCAGTTGTGCAAAGTTTCTAACCTTTGTGATTTCCCCTTAACAGTTTTATAATGAATATGAGTGTTGTTTCGAATTGCTCATTAACCTAATGAGGTGTTATCTGTTAGTGACTAACTTTGTACTTTTATATTACAATATAGGTACCGTTGACACCTGCAGCAGAAAGCGATCTGGCTGCTAGTCGTGGTCCGGGCGGCTCATTGTTAGCTTACGGGCCTGGAGAGACAGCGAAGGCGGCCAAAGAACAGAATGCCGAGCAAGCAGCGCAGAACTGGCAGTCCTTGCTCTCTTTGCCGAAACAGCGGCGTTCAGTAGCTCATTCTAATACGATTCGGTATCAGATTGAGTATAACCACCGGTACCCCAGAGTCGTTGACGCCAAAGACGTCAAGGGGTGTACCTTCAACATACCTATCCAGTACATTATACAGGCTGAGGACTACGAGCGCATCAGGGATGAGGACCGTGCGCAAGTCATGAACTTGAAAGAGAGCATGGCTTGGAACCCACACGGTTTTCAGAACACCTCCCTAGTGTACGTTATATGGGCGCACTCTGGGGAGCACCTCACAACCGCGGAGGACTTTGACCCCAGTAAGGTGTGGGAAGGCGTATATCGTTTCGTGTGCTTCGGGCACCAACATAGCCTCACCGCTCGGCGGGAGCTTCACCAAGAACAACCAGATAACGAAGCTTTTCAGCAGATCGAGTGCAAATTGTATTTTAATCTACAGTCTGACATGGTCCGATTTTTGGCTGACGAGCAGAACACCGTCGACCAGAACGTGAAGGGCAAGTCGCACCAGCAAATCATAAAATCCATGCGAACGGGCATGCAGGTGATTTCTGAGAAAACAATGTAACTTATCCATCTTTGTCACTTAAAGCTCTTACTTACTTAAAGTAAAAGAATGTTACTAACCGTAATTTCTCGGCAAACCATGCAGGCATCGAAGGGCCCTCTCCACAAACTCTATTGGCATTGTGGCATCACGGAATGGGACGTTCAGGCCCAAGACTGGACGGAGGACGGCCTGGTGAAGCAGTTGGAAAAGCACGATTCCAAGACTTTCAAGCTTCCTGCAAAGAAGAATAGGAAGCATGTCTACGAGAAGCTGTCGAAGGGGGACTGGGCCAATGTGAACGATTGGGAGCTTTTCGGGGGAGACGTTGACAATGGCAAATGGTTCCCGGTCTGGTACTTTTTGACATCGGCTCAGCAGTTGCAGATTAAGGCGGAGGTGTTGCAAATGAATCACATCTCCTACGCCAACGAATACGCAACGAATTGGTCGATGGCTACAGTGCGTCAGGAGACTTGGGACCAGATTGTTAGAATCATGCATGCGTACGAATTGCGTATTCTGAAGGGGCAGACTAAGACCCCCACCAAGGGGTCGGGTAAGAAACGCAAGACCTGGACTCCGGAGAGTGAGATCGTTGACATGACTACCGAGACGTCTGGGGCGGAGGAGGCGTTGAAGGATGTAGGTGCCGACCTCAAGAAGAAGAAGTCGGGTGGCAAGGCCAGGTCTAGGCGTGTTCCTCGAAGCGCCGGTAACACGTTGAGTGTCGGTCAGCCGGCACAGCCTTTGCAGCAGGCGATCGTGAAGGAGAGCGAGAAGAAGGAGTTGAACATGTCCTTTTTCCAGACGATGCTCGGGTTTCACTCGGACGTGGAGGTTGATTACTTGAACGGCGTTCTGAAGAAAATCCTGACCACTGAGATCACCATCGCAGAGGCGATTGACACCCTGAAGAGGTTCAAGGCCCAACGCAACGTTCAGGCCTGGATCGTGTCGCAATCTGGGGTGGAGAATTGGACTGCTTTTGAGAGGAAATACGGTGAGACTTGGGCTTGCCAGGAGTCCATCGAGCGATGCATCAAGGCGGTGAAACAAGGTAAAAGTGGGCGAGGGGGGAGTCAGCTCACGGTTCCCAAGGCCATCGTCCAATTCGTCGCAGACTGCAACACGTGGCTTTCCCGGTGTCAGGCCGGAGAGGGAGACCTCGGGCGGCTGCCCGTCAACTACGTCCCCAATACAGTTAAGGTGTGCGTTCTTTCAACATTCTTTGTTGTAATAGTCGTGCTCCTCAACATGTAGTTGCATGTTTTATTGCGCTAGCAATTTTGGGTCATTCAAATATTAACAAGCGGTTTGTGGTATAATAATAGGTGGCACTTCCCTCCCCCCTTGTGGAGGATGGTAAGGAGGCAGAGTTTGAGAAAGAGTTCGAGTGGAAGACGGTTCAAACCGGCTACATGATCTACAAAGACGAGTTGACGAAACTCGAGAATGTCCCGAAGATGAATTACGTGGGGACAATACTGGACGTTATTTACGACTTCGATACGGAGGTGTCAGAGCACGCGTTATCCGAGCCCGACCTGATCAAGTTCATAGATGCCTTTGCGGCGCTCACCACCTCGCCGGACTGGACAATATTGATATTTTGTGGGTTTGCTCAGCAGACTGGGTTCCTGAAGATCCTGGAGAGCAAATGCAACGGTGGGGCCCAGCGCATATGGTGGCGCAAGGAGAACCAGGATGTAGGTGCCAACAAAGCCATCCGGTACAATGTCCTCTAAGCGGCTTTCATCGGGTTCCAAATGGCGGAGCAGGAGTCCGGGGAAAAATCCACTCGCAAAGCATGGATGTGCGACTTCGACTTCTCGACGAAGGATGCGGAGGTGGGCTCGAGGGCGAATGTGTTGGAGGGGTATTCTGTCGTCAAGCAACCCTTCCGAGACGAGGGGAAAGTGGTATGCGCTCACCAGAAGCCCCAGCACCTGCTAATCGAGCTCATCAACTGCCACATGATGGGACCCGCACCTTTCGCCCAGTTAAACAACGATTCGTCACCCAACTGGATCTTGGATGCGGGGTGTGGGGTCGCGACGGCCACAATGGCAGCTCTCCGGTGCGGCTTGAACGCTGTCGCGTTCGACTCCGACCAAGACATGGTGAATGCAGCCAGTCAGCGGATTGGGAACATTAACGACGAGCCTAACGGCGATACGGAATGCATGTCACTCGAGGAAACGGCGAAGCTCAAAGAGGAAGCACGCATAGAGGAGGAAAACCTCAAAAGGGCGAAAGAAATCGCCGACTGCACTAAGGACATGGAGGAGTCGGCTAATGAGGACGGTGAAGAACCCGCTGAAGATCCACCCGCTGAAACCGGCACGGCTTCTGGGCAACCCGAGGCAGGAGAAGGAGAGGAAGGAGAAGATGGAGATGAAGAGGAAGAAGAAGAGGCAGGAGACGGCGAACCAGGAGACAGCGTTCCCCCCGCACCTACCGACGACGCACCAGCCGAGTAAATAGTGCACGCCGTGCCAAATGCCTGTCTTGAACCTGGAATGAACGCAGATACCGCGTAGATTGTGGTCGCAGTGCTAACAGCTAGCCCTGAACATTAATAAAACACATGTACAAAATGAAATTAGTCACCGCATCATATTTTGTATCGTGTTTACCACATTGAATGCTTGCATGTGCTTGTGAATGTATTATAAGCACTCATACGTACGTATCCGAGCAGATACCGCGTAGACTGTGGTCGCAGTGCTAACAGCTAGTCCTGGAACATTAATAAAACACATGTACAAAATGAAATTAGTCACCGCATCATATTTTGTATCGTGTTTACCACATTGAATGCTTGCATGTGCTTGTGAATTTATTATAAGCACTCATACGTACGTATCTATTAGCCTCACCGGCACCCGCGTTGATACGTGCGTCTCGCGTCTCGTCGGAAAATACGTTATTTTCGTACGCCTTGGAATTATTTAGCTATCTATAATTAAATTGAAAAATGACATTCCATAATGTCGTTTTCATCGAATAGCGTGTTTATGGGGGTCGCGGATTGCGGGGGGGGTTCCTGCCCCTCCCTCCATACTTTTTCCCTCCCCCCCTCGCCTCCTCTTGTTTTTTCTTCTTTCTTTCTTTCTTTCTTTCTTTCTTTCTTTCTTCGTTTCTTTCCCCTTTCCCCTTTCCCTTTTCCTTTTCCTCTCCCATTTTCCTCTTCCTCTTCCTCCTTTCTCACGCTATTTCACTTCACCCGCGCTACAATTCATGAATCCGCAATATTTCGTATCACCACAACATTTCGATATGATATCATATTGCCACCGCGTGATCCGCTCATATCGTCACCATGGAGGGGCGGTGCTTGGAGGGCGGTGCTTGGAAGGCGGTGCTTGGAAGGGGGTGCTTGCGGAAGGGGGTGCTTGGAAGGGGGTGCTTGGAGGGCGGTGCTTGGAAAGGGGTGCTTGCCCGCTCCCAAGGCCCCAATATAGGTGTGTCCATGCCTTCCGTATGGGGCTAAGTGTTACGCCCAGTGTTAACGATTCCCACTATTAAAACCCGCCCGCCCGCCTGTGTTGTACGCTGGAATTGTCACGTACTTCTACACTGTAAAAAGGGGCGCCCTTATGTCGCTCATGTCACCGACTGAATTAATCAGTCGCAGTCGGTCTAATCGGTACAGTAGGGGTGCCCAACTAAAGTTGAGCCGTCCAATATTTTCAGATCGTAAACATCGGAAGGTCCGAGGACATTTCTGGGGAGCGACGAAGGAATATATCGTATTTTGATCTCTAGGATGTCGGCTTTTTGATATGGACTGTCAGATTCGGGAAATTACCCCTGTTAAAAATGAACGGACCAGTTTAAGTTGTGCAGCTCTACGGTACAGTACGCTGTAGATACTTTCACGAGTATGTCCTTCGCTTTATTCGTTTGGTAAAATTTGCAGCGCAGCGCAGGCGAGGGCCATAGGAAACGTCATGTACAGTAGCGTGTGCGGCTTCTCTCGCTTCTGGCTTGGAAACGTGTGGGAGAATTGCGACCATATCCACATGAAATCCCGACATTATGGAATACGGCACTGCGCTTTTAGTTTTCGTATCCAGGATGCCTGTGTGCTAATGTTTTGAACGCCATGCGCGCGACCCCCCACGTGTGATGTCACACTCACTTTAAGTCCTTGAGAAACCTCCAGTGAATCTTTGAAAGAATATCAATCCCTATGTCGAGTTCCCCTCCGGAGGATAAAGCTTCCGAAGGTAAGATCTGTCGCGGCCATACTCGTGCATTGTAGACGGCGCGAGTAATTTTCTGTTTGTCTGTCCGCAAGGATGTTGTTGAAACAGTGCGGATTCTCTTGTTCAGTGCCAGTACTCCGAAGCCTTATTTTTTTGTCGTCAGGTGATGAGTTTGGCTCATCTCCGACCAAACAAAACAGAAGCGAGGAGGTCTGGACGAAAGAACTCCCTACATACGCGGTAGACTACATAGCGCAGCTGCGACAAAAGCCGACATACATGAAAAGTTTCTCGCACTCTCAGCTGGCTAAAGTGTTTTTGGAGAAACGGAGCCTTGAGTTGGACGCACGAGTTATGCAAAGTTTTACTCAAGCCCTTCAATCGGAGCTAAAGGAGTTAAAGCTTTCAATGTTCGCCAACCCCAACAACTTGCAAAAGGACACAAAGGAAGTGGACGATTTTCTTGCAGATCTAACGAAATGGATCGGGACGAACTCCGTCAAGGTCGTTTCCCATGCCCTTCGCTTTGACCTGCATGAGACGTATCCAGATCTTGCACTTGCACGTGCAGTTTTATCTGGCGCACATGCACAACTTTGCGTGGACATTCGTGCTCGCAGCAGACCGACTAATCCCAGCGACGCTTGATACCGGTCATCACTGACCGAAATGAAACTCTGAAAATCGCTTACGGTTGGCGCAACTCAGCAGGAGAAAGGTTGTTAGCCAGCGGGAAGCGTTTGTTTTGGAGATCAACCCACGCCTTTCTTGTCAGATAATTTGGTCTCATTCAAAGTACATCAATTTGTGAGGACTGAGGAAACGTTCGCTTGTGCACAACATAGGTAGAAGTCAACGAGCTGCTCAAGCAACAACAGGATGTACGCATCACAGGGGATCCTGCGATGGGAGAAATGCTGGTGGCGGTTGCGCCTAACCACACCGGCAAGTTTGTTTTCCGCTGGCAGCGCATCATGCAGGATGGCCTACTCGTGCCTATTAAGGGTGCCAAAGCTCCGCAGTACGTCGTTACCCGTCCCGACGTCGGGAAGCGTGTGATGGTACGTGACTTCCCGCCGTAAAATAGATCCTATGTGACAACCTCGCAGCCACCACTTCCACAGATCGCAGAGCGCAGCAAACGTTCCCATAACTCTCTGCCCGCACGTCCTTCCGATTCCCAGTGCATATGCCTCATACCGTCAGGCATTGCTGAGCGCACGCTCGGTCTAGGCACCTGGGCTTTATGGCAAGTTCAGGTGTGAATGGATCCTAAAATATATTCTATCTATTTCATCCTTTCACGGGATCCATACAGCTGTGTGGCTGGGGGCAGTTTGTTCCTTAGGGTTTCGTTTAGGGAATCCTAAACAAAAGGTTCGTTTAGGGATTCCTAAACGAAAGGAGAGGCAGGACCCTATATATCGACAGTACGACGTCCAGTCTCAAGAAAGCCATCTGTAGCTTATAGGCCCTGGAATGACTTGGAGAGGATTCGGATGGAAATTCTAATAATGTAGATGTTGAAGTGAAGGATATCAGCGATGCAAGCGTCCTGCGCATATCCACTTTCTAGCTTTGTAGTTTCAATGGTAGCTGCGCTAGGTTGATGCACATCACTTCATGCAGACAAGACGCCTAAACAAAAGATCGAGATAGGAGATAGCCGGTAAGATACTTTGTAACGACTCTTCGAATTTAGCTCTGTGCGGGTGACTGTGGTAGTTCCTGGTCGTGATTTATAACCCAGAGAATTTTGTTTCCGTGCATAGGTGGCTGCAGCAAAGATACTGCCGGACGGCAAACGGGAGCAGCCGATCTGTGGCATCTCTGAGGTGTGCACGGAGAAACTTTCGCGGCCGCGCATATCGCGCTCGCAAAGCGTGTCACTGCCTCCGCCACCGCCACCGCCACCGCCACCGCCACCGCCACCAGGAGGGCTCCTCGGGGCAATAGGAAATTCCACATTGAAGAAGAAGCCGGATGGAGGATGGGAGCAGGTGGAGGTTGACGCACCGGTGAAACAAGACAAATTCAAATCCTCTAAACTTGCAGTAAAAACAGAAGCTAAAGAGGATAAAATGATGGATGAGCTGAAGGCGCGGTTACTAAAGCGAAGGGACCGCTCAATGAGCATGCCGGCTATCCGCTCTGATGAGTCTCAATCAGATGGGACAAACATTATAGATCCTGAGAGGTTGCCCAGGCCGCCTAAAGCTTTCGATGCCCAAAGGTAGCATGCCCTAAGAACGGCGAGAAGTTGTAGTGCATATCTTGTGTTGTGCTGCTCTGATAGTGAGATATGTACTTGTAGCGATTCATCTGGTTTTCATTTTTTTAGGAAAAACAGTGAAGCATGCATTTCCTCTTTTTTCTCTGCCTAAATACTAATTTGTTTTGACTGGAGCACTCTGCTCTCTCCTCTTTCAATGTTAATGTGCCTGGGCATCCTAGAACCTTCTTGAAGTGCATACATTGTGCAAGAGACACCGGATACCGTATACCTATTCTTCAGTAATAGCTCACTAGTGTGAGTGCTCTCCCTGTCTCTCCCTCTATATTTAACCAGATTATAAAACAGGGTTTCACTTTCAGCACATATCTGCAAGATAAGCTGAGGGGATTGAACAAACAGAAAAATGATTTTGGATTCCAGGATCACCATCGGGGGCAGGCCCTAGTGTATGGTCCGGAGATGCGCATATAAATGCCCCGACGTTGTCAAAGTCTATAAATTATTCTTAATTATATGGATATATACAGCAAAACAAGTCCACCAGCAGAGCGGTGTTGCATCCAGTAACATCTATGTTCGCATGTTGCCACGCGTTGCTCCTGGGAGGCGCAGGGCATTAAAGAGACCGGGGGAGTCGTAGCGTGAAGGTCTTGGGGGAGGGTGTTTCCCAAAGACCTGAAGTTGAATGTCGTAGTGAAGATCTGGGGGGTAAACATTCCCTGCAACCAACACAAAAATCCCCACAATTTTTTTCTCTCGATTTTCCTACAGCAAAAGATGGAGGCCTAGGGGGGGAGGGTGGAAACCCCCCGATGCAAAATATCGAGTTCTGGTACAATATTGTGAACTTGACGAAACAGGGAATAATCGGTTTCGTCTTGATTTGCGCTTGCTATAGCTCTCAAGGAGTATTTAACAGACACCTACTCACCATCTGCTTGAAATTTACTTGCACTCATTGGGCTGTGCGCCTCAGCAGTAACCGGTGATCCCCAAAGCCGATTTGAGACCTCCTAGGATGACAAATTCACTGCGGACATGGATGCAGAATAAATGTATGTGGGTGAATTGATTTCAGCCTCTGTATCGATTTGTCGAGCGATGTATAGCATACACGAGGCGTGTAGTGGGGGTACATCCTTATTATATCAAGGCACGGTATCCATAACACGTTAACTTCGATTAATTATTTATTAATCGGACTTATCGTTATCGATCGATAGCTTCAAAGGAGTTATGTGACACACATGCACTGCAATACCCCCTAGCTACCCTAGCTACCCAGTAATCACGTCTGTGGAGCCAGTCTAGGATCTCGGAAGGGTATTCACGACACTGCGATTGGCACCCAACCTGCAGTGTGCACCAAGACTTATGGAAATGCAAACTCAAGCACGTCATCAAAAGAATCTGAAATGTGAACAAAACATAAAAGTATCACATCTGTAAACAATCAACCACCAAAGCAAAGCGGCACTCAAGCATGGGAGGTGAGTGGGAATAACACCCTTCTTCGAAACAGATCAAACTGCGGAGCCGAACTCTCACAGAGTTCGAAACCGTATACCACTCAGTGGTACCTCCGGTCCCGTCTGTCACATAACCTGTGTTATGTGACACAGCACCTCTCGCTCCGCTCGATGCACTGTGGCACATAACATCCCGTTATCACACTTATTCATTGTCGTTCGATAAGTAGCAACTTCCCGGTTGCGCCCCCCGCCCCCTAACCGCAAAACTTTCCCTCCTAGCGGCCGGCACTTTCAGTCTGGGGTAACACCCCCGAAAGCAAGGTGCCAGTGCCCTAAGTCTCCCTTCGGAACATAGGCAACCCCAATTTCGTTCAAATTGTACACGATTTTGGGGGTTTCTTTTTTACAAGGCTTATGGCTGCATTTATTTCGGCATTTACTGCTACATACAGACGATGCCTCCCTCTGATTCGTTCGGGCGATTTCGTTTAACTATTTTAATTCCGCGTGCTGACTAAAATTATGAATCGTCAGATTGGTGTACATATCGTGTGGTTTATAATAGGTCTACCGTAATATTTAATTTCGGGGGAAATAAACAAATAATACTGAAATAATAAGTATTTCGCGTTTTAAAATACCTTATAAATTTAGGAATACTGAAATATATGTTTATCATAAATTTATATATTTTCTTAAAGTTTTATATATTGATGGAATCAGCCAAACTGCATTTTATATAGGGGGCACGTAAACGTACAGGTGGGGAAAAAATAAATTTCTTATCCAAGGGAACACATCAATTCCTAGCACACACACTCATTTGAGCTAAATAGAAGAAATATATATCATTCGTGGTCAGCCCCAAGATAGCAGGCCTAGAAGATGAGTGGCAATCTCCACATAGTTGTTGGACTATACTCGAAATGGACGGCAAGGATAAAGCAGACAACCTATCTGGTAACTGTCGATATTTGTTCAAGCGGGTACAAGAACTCGAAGATGGCACTCCAATTTCAGTGATGATCGGAGGGAAGGAGTATAAGATGAAGATGAATTTAAACTACCCAGCAGACATGGCCTCTCACTGGGCCCTCTTTCAAGCAGGAGGTACCGGAAATAGGGCTGACGCTTTACCTTGCCATCGTTGCCTTTGCACATATGGGGAGCTTCACACTGTGTTTGACGTGTACAAAATTCAACGTGGAGACACCATCAGATCGATTGCGGCCGCGCACGGAATATTTCCGGAAGAGCTCCGGATTATCAACCCTGATACACCCACTGTGCTAGGACAACATACTGTGTCATGCGCGGATGACTCAGCGGTGTCATACATGCTAGCAGTGCCATACGCGCCTTACGATATTAGCTGAGGCCTGTGTGGCCGACGCTCCGGGCGAGATGGCGCCCAGCGATGGGACGCCTCGCCACACGCAGACAAGGGGCGCCGCCCTTGTGCTCGTGTCGCTACAGGGTGAGCACGAGAGGTGCTCGCCCGCGCCCTTCCCTTGGATCCGAAAGAAAGCGTCCAGGTGTGGACCGCTTTTCTTTGGGGGGGGGAAGAGAGCGCGCCGCGGGTGGCACACGATGACCACCGCGAGCGCGCCGAGCGTACCGCCACGAGGCAGCCGGATAGATGGCCGCTGTCTCGGGCCGCGTGACGCGTAGCTGCCCCACCAGGCACGACATACTCATGGTGCCTGGGGGTGGCGCGCGGCGTGTGCACGGCGACCGGGCGCCATCGAGGCTCTTCGGAGAGGAGATGAGCGGGCCTGGGAGCGTCACGCCGCACACGCGTGCCCGGCGACGAGCGCGGAGCGCAGCACCCACGTGAGGGTCGCTGCTGAGGCCTGTGTGGCCGACGCTCCGGGCGAGATGGCGCCCAGCGATGGGACGCCTCGCCACACGCAGACAAGGGGCGCCGCCCTTGGCTTGTGCTCGTGTCGCTACAGGGTGAGCACGAGAGGTGCTCGCCCGCGCCCTTCCCCACGGCGCCATGAGAAAGCGTCCAGGTGTGGACCGCTTTTCCTTTTGGGGGGGAAGAGAGCGCGCCGCGGGTGGCACATGGCTACTGCCCCACAGTACTTGTCATAGTACTTTCGAGCTCGAAAGTACTATGACAAGTACTTTCACGCCATAATTTTTTTCGGTGTCTTTTAAGGCTACGGTCATACTGCCCTTCATATTATGTTGACTTTGTGACCCAAACATGATTGTCTCATGTGCCATTGGCCTCTAAACCACTTGTCGCCTTCCCATTGGATGCATATTGCCGAGGGGGTAGCATTTTTTGTTACATTGCGGTTTCCGCACTGGGTGTTCAAACAGTTGGCCATCTTTACGATTTTTTTTGGAGTAGCTCTTGGCGTGAGATTGCCCGGGCGACCACACATATCCAAGGGGTGTATGTTGGCCAATGATGTTTGTGGGTGTGAGCCTGTTGGCGTGATGCCATTTGTGGTAATAAGTTGTGGGTTAAACCCAACCCTACAAGTGTGTTTACACAAATCAATCTCATGGTAGGTTGGGGTACACACGAAGCATGGCATGGATTCTCCCAACGGGCACCCTTGTACCGAGTATCGCTCGGTGATGATGTATAACGATGTTGCGGACTACGAGACCCATTTTGGGGGACCTGGGTCGATGTCTAAGGTGCATATTTGAGTTATGAAGAGATGCCAGAGCCTAGCAGACATCGTACTAGTACGCATGCACAAGTAGCATACCATGGATTTTCCCAATAGTCACCCTTGTACCGAGTATCGCTCGGAGATGATGCACAACGATGTTGTGGACTACGAGACCCATTTTCGGGGACCCCGGTCGATGTCTAAGGTGCATATTGGAGCTTTGAAGAGATGCCAGGGCCTAGCGGACAGCGTACTAGTACGCATACACAAGTAGCATACCATGGATTCTCCCAACGGGCACCCTTGTACCGAGTATCGCTCGGAGATGATTTGTAACGATGTTGTGGACTACGAGGCCCATTTTCGGGGACCCCGGTCGATGTCTAAGGTGCATATTCGAGTTATGAAGAGATACCAATGCCTAGCAGACAGCGTACTAGTACGCATACACAAGTAGCATGCTGCTGGATTTGGCACGCCGACAGTGTCATCATCATCTGTGTCATCACCGATACGGTTCGACTACTATGACTTCTTCACTGTCATCAGCGCCATCTCCGATATCGACTTCGGTAGTCAGACAGTTCATAGCATCTGTCATTTCACATCTGACACCTTAGGGGCTGTCATCACATTCTTTCGGCGGAAGCTATAACACTTCGTATTATCTTGTGTATAGCTTCACAGTTTCACGGTTGACATATGTGAGTGTTGCACTTGACTTGTAGTGCTTGACTGCGTGTTTGTTCTCACAGGTTTGCGCCCACCACCGGCCTAAGGTGGTTTATTAGAACCGCCAATTATGGCTGGCTAAAGCTCTTATAGGGGCTTGGGGCTGAGATCCGGGCATGAGGTTCTAAACGCACTAGTCACGGAAGGGGTAGAGTGAGAGAGGGGATGTATTTCCGTTCGTGAGCACAATTGCCTAGGGCTCAGGCGGACCGGTCTAGCTAGCCGCAGCCTCCGAAGCAGTACGCGCGTCATCACCAAGCCTCACGACACGATCGCCACCCTCTCTTACCCTACCCTCTCCGCGGCTGTAAAATTGAACCTTTGAACCCGCATTTTGAGCCCCTGCCCTTATTTTTTATAGATTGTTCAAGTGTAAATTTGTTTTCTCTTGCTGAGATCTTTGTAGTACAATTTTTAGAACCTTGATCACCGAACATTTTGATTTATTGGATTTTCTAGACTAACGTTCGATCACCGCGACTGTAAATTTCACCATGGCCTCTACACCGTACCAATTGATGGCACCAGCGAGATTAAGAGCACATCCAGCTGGTGCCTCAAAGAGGCAATTACAATTCGACCAACTGGTGGCCACACCAGTGGCTGCGCTTTCGCAACAATCAGCGGCTGAAAAGAAGTTTGATTCCGATTCCGCAGCTTTTCTGGATGACCACCAGAAGATTGAAGCACTTGTGAGGGGAATTAAATCGAAGCTGTGTGGCAAGGGGGATGCCATTGACGAGTGGAGGTTTTGTGGTGACGAGTCGAATGCTCGTTCACTACTTGACTCCCTCGTTGAGGAGCTAACCTCTCGTCTCACGCGGTTTAACCCCCTCTTCGCACATGCTTTCCGGCTGTCCGACGCGACCGCCACAGTGATGCCAACTCCAAACAAACTCCCAAAGGAGTTATTGGAGTATCTCTGTGGCGGGCCAGCGCTCGCTTCAGTGCGGGAAGCTCACCGTTACTTCCCTGACGACGGCAAAGTAATTCTTACCGCCTTAGTCAGGGACGTAATGCCCGACCTTGAAGACTTTGACAAGACAGACTTCATTTTCACACCCACAGTAGAGGTCCCGGCAGGTGTAAACCCCAAGCAGTTCATCAAAGCGTTCACTGACGCAGTCAGTAACGCTTCGACTGACTTGGGGCAACACTCTAGCCTCGACATCTCGAGGGAAGATGCGGTCCATCTGTTTCTTCGTCGCACTTGTCCCGTCACCTACAAACAGGTGCACGAGGACTATGCGATTGAGAAGGTCAAAACACAAGCTGAGCTGACCCTGGTGAGCTGTGGACTCGCGATTCAGCGAGTCTACAACACACTGGGGAAAACGAAGCAACTGACTAGCGCTTTCTATAATGATGCAGGACACCGCCACGGTGAACGTGGCGGTTTGGATTCCAGGGGAGCCCCTGACCTGCGCCCTCCCCGCCCGCGAGATGTATACTATCCTTCTCGGTCTTCCCACCCCTTTAAGGGGAAGGGGAAGAGTTTCCGATTCGCTGCCTCCCCCTTGCCGAAGGGGGGGAATTGGCCACAGGGAATCAGCAGGAAAGGCAAAGGCAAAGGCAAAGGCAAAGGCAAGAAGGGCAAGGGAAAATCGCAGAAGACCCGAGTCACCTTCCACCCGGGTTCCAAACAGTTCATGGGCAACTGTTGGTCCTGTGGTGGGAGGCACCGCCAGGCAGACTGTACACACATGCAGCCCCTGGCGGCACACTCCATGCGGCTTGACCCCGAGGCTCTAGCCGAAGGGGCCTTCACGGATGTTCTGACAGCTCGCTTTCAGGCAGCTTATGAGCATTCGGAGGAGGCCTTTCAGGCAGTCTGTTGGGAACACGGCACACCAGACATCTGTGACTCTTCGGAGTCGGTGTGCACGTACCCTGACGACGGATCCTTGTCCTTTGCCGCCTACCTCACCCAGGGGGATGAGGACTCTCATGCACCCGCTTGGGCACCACAGGAGTGGACTGACTCTGAGTGGGATGCTTGGGAGACTGACTCCTACACTCAGGAACAACATGAGGAGTGGGATCGGCTTCAGAGAAAAGCTTCCACAAAATTCCAGGCCTTTTGCTTTGCAGGGGAGGAAGCGGACTACAATGAGCAAGATCTTCAGGAGCCGTACTCTTCCCTTTCTCTAGGGAGAGTTCATTTTACGGCTTCGGGGTGGGTGGTGTCGATCGTGACACCACGCACACCCCACCGGTCGTTGCCCGCATGGACTCTGCACCTGCCGTGGCACCGCTTGATTCTTCGTCGTTCTACCGTGCGGACCCGAGCATCGCATGCTCACCGTGTGACCCACAGCCCGCGTCTATCCGATCACATCTCGACGCAGGTGTGATGTTATACGGGGCCGCTCAGACATTGGATCATGCCGCGGCTGTATCGGGTGACACACCGGACGATGCCGAGCATGGAGACACCTGTTTGCACCCCGTGTCAGCGCTCTTCGCACACGAGGCATCCCTGGAGCCTAGCTCCGGGTTGTTCGCTGACATGGTGTTGGCAGGTGACCTTCGGTTTCAGTCAATGACCGAACAACATCACAGTGAGACCCGGGAGGAAGGGGGGGCTTGGGGGCCGAGGTCTTGGAGTTCACAGCTGGAGTCTGTAACTGGACCGGAGCCCGGCCCTCCCGTGGAGCTGCGACTGTCCCTTCCCTCACGGGTTAAGGTGGCTACTCCTCCCGGCCTCACCGACAGGGAGCAGGACCACTGGGACAGGCTGTGGTGTGAGGATCACACCCAGCCCACCCAGTGGCACGACACCCTGCCGGCTTCGGCCGCAACGACACCGAGAGTTCCACGAGTACCGCCTCCGGTGATGCCCTTCCCTCCCGGCCCTGGCCCGTGCTTTGTCACTGCAGGAGCGGGACTATATGCCACGGCCACGGACCCCCCTGCCAGCGGGCACAGGGTGCCTGCGGGGTCCGTGGTCGAGGCCTCGGACGAGACCGACGACCCTGAGCCCCGTGGCTCAGGGGAAGGACGGCACTATGACCCTCCACCCTCCGTCACTAGCCCTACCCTGCGTAGGGGTGTAGGTAGGGGTGGTGTGCCATTCTACAGGCATGCTCTCGTCTCCACCCTTGTTGTCCTCGGCTTCCTGGGCTGTGCCATGGCAGATGTAGACTTGCTTCAGGGACAGGAGGATGCCTCGGACAGATTGAGACTGCTGTCACCTGGGGGCCCACGGGGAGGGGCCCAGGGGACGGGGACGGGGACGGGGATACATCTCCCAATGGTCAACCTTGTACCGAGTATCGCTCGGTGATGATGTACAACGATGTTGTGGACTACGAGACCCATTTTGGGGACCCCGGTCGATGTCTAAGGTGCATTTTGGAGCTTTGAAGAGATGCCACGGCCTAGCGGACAGCGTACTAGTACGCATACACAAGTAGCATACCATGGATTCTCCCAACGGGCACCCTTGTACCGAGTATCGCTCGGTGATGATGTATAACGATGTTGTGGACTACGAGACCCATTTTTGGGGACCCTGGTCGATGTCTAAGGTGCATATTCGAGTTATGAAGAGATGCCAGGGCCTAGCAGACAGTGTACTAGTACGCATACACAAGTAGCATGCCATGGATTCTTCCGATGGTCACCCTTGTACCGAGTATCGCTCGGAGATGATTTGTAACGATGTTGTGGACTACGAGGCCCTTTTTTGGACTTTAATCGAAGTATCATAGCAAAATGTGCAATATATATGATTATATACGTTTATGCAGCAGAGGGCAACCCTACATTGCGCCGCAATTAGTCGAGTATCTGATATATTTCATGAACTTATAATGATTTTCGTGCACTTATAGGGTCTTAAGGATGAAAATTTCCCATCATTCACGACTTTTGATGATAAATGATTTTTGGGGGATTTTTCTAGTATGGTGACCCTGCAAAAGTAGTGGGTAATGATCAAAGTCATCAATTTTGAGTCGTGGATGCATGATATATCCATATGTGTGAAGGTTTCCTAGTCAAGTGGAGTGCATGTGCATGAAATATCATGTCATAACTCACATAACTCTAAGTAACGAAGAGGTTATGACGTTTTGGGTTTCGACAAGGAAACCCTGATTTTGGGGGCTATTTCTTTGCTCCAGCCTGCGCATACCCACGAGAAGAAAACGGCACGGCGAGCTCGATGTGTGATGGAGGTAGCACTAGGGTGTGCAAAACATCAAAGTAGATATCAATATTGATTTTTTGAGACCTTAATGTGCTCGGACCTTCGCTCCATGGGATCACAATCAGGGATGCGGTACGATGGAACTCGAAATTTTATAAGTGAAAAACATCCAAAAAATCAGTTTTTCTCACATGCGGCGATAGTTGCCATGGTTATGGCAGGATACCGGCATTCTCATGGGGTAATGCATGTTGCACAGTTCGAGTACATTCCAATGAAGAGTCCTGTCACCCTATACGAATATATATGGCCATCTACCGAGCGAAAACACCTTCGTAGTCAAAGCACTTGTGATAGTACTTTCGAAATTAATTAATTTTCTGGTGTTTTATAGCATGAAAGCACACGCGATTTACTCACACCTAAAGTTGCTTGTAGCGTGCGCTATCATTCAAAATAATTCAAAAGGGTCCGAAATGATTTTTCTGAGCTGTAACTTGACCCGTGGAACCTGTTGAAAAGGCCCCATAATGGTTTTACTACAGTACTTGTGACAGTACTGGAGCGCGGGGCAGTAGCCACACACGATGACCACCGCGAGCGCGCCGAGCGCACCGCCACGAGGCAGCCGGATAGATGGCCGCTGTCTCGGGCCGCGTGACGCGCAGCTGCCCCACCAGGCACGCCATACTCATGGTGCCTAGGGGTGGCGCGCAGCGTGTGCACGGCGACCAGGCGCCATCGAGGCTCTTCGGAGAGGAGATGAGCGGGCCTGGGAGCGTCACACCGCACACGCGTGCCCCGGCGACGACCGCGGAGCGCAGCACCCACGTGAGGGTCGCTGCTGAGGCCTGTGTGGCCGACGCTCCGGGCGAGATGGCGCCCAGCGATGGGACGCCTCGCCACACGCAGACAAGGGGCGCCGCCCTTGTGCTCGTGTCGCTACGGGGTGAGCACGAGAGGTGCTCGCCCGCGCCCTTCCCCACGGCGCCATGAGAAAGCGTCCAGGCGTGGACCGCTTTTCTTTTGGGGGGGAAGAGAGCGCGCCGCGGGTGGCACACGATGACCACCGCGAGCGCGCCGAGCGCACCGCCACGAGGCAGCCGGATAGATGGCCGCTATCTTGGGCCGCGTGACGCGCAGCTGCCCCACCAGGCACGCCATACTCATGGTGCCTAGGGGTGGCGCGCAGCATGTGCACGGCGACCGGGCGCCATCGAGGCTCTTCGGAGAGGAGATGAGCGGGCCTGGGAGCGTCACACCGCACACGCGTGCCCCGGCGACGAGCGCGGAGCGCAGCACCCACGTGAGGGTCGCTGCTGAGGCCTGTGTGGCCGACGCTCCGGGCGAGATGGCGCCCAGCGATGGGACGCCTCGCCACACGCGGACAAGGGGCGCCGCCCTTGTGCTCGTGTCGCTACAGGGTGAGCACGAGAGGTGCTCGCCCGCGCCCTTCCCCACGGCGCCATGAGAAAGCGTCCAGGCGTGGACCGCTTTTCCTTTTGGGGGGGAAGAGAGCGCGCCGCGGGTGGCACACGATGACCACCGCGAGGTCGATCCTTTCAAATGTCGGGGGAAATGTCCGATAGGACTCGAACCTGTGATCTATCGCTCACTAGATGCTATGGCAGGATGGTGAACCGTTTGTACGTTTCGGAGGTCATATTCTATATTTCGTTGTACCATCTCAAACTATGCAAGTTTTACGATCGCTTTGGTGTCCCCACCAGCACCTGCAGAAGCTGAGTTGCACCTACGTCTGGCATAGCCTCGCGGTTCAAGGTTATTGCTCTTTTGTTGGTGGCCGTTCGTCAATAAGTACTTTTATCACCACTGACAAGTGTTTCTCTGAATGCGTTCAGGTATCACGCACGCGATGCTCGCGGTGGATAGCTAAAGTGTATATTAAGCATCATACACACACACATACAAAGTAGGTATGCCTAGCTATACATCCAGGACTCTTCAGGATATAGAATTTCGGCTCAGCTGTTGGGATAGAGCCGCAGGAATAGACTAGGAAGCGGCAAATCGGAAAGGTTCTCTCAAGCTAGATCGTAGCGTGTAACATGTTGGATGTACCATATGGCGTATATCCTGCACATAGTACATCAAAGGTCTGGGTAACGCTAAGGGCATTTGACACAAAAGTCCCAAAAACCTTTTTATTTGTTAAAAAAAGTCGCCCAAAGCGATCTGAAGATTTTGCGCACTTCAGAGATCAAATTCATTACGTTGTGAAAATTTTATAGTCGATACCATTTATTTCCCGCCCATACTTAACCATACTTAAGCGTAAACTTAAAACCTTTATGTCTCGCGATCTAGCAACCCGGAACGTTTGTGTTAAATGCCCTTATCGTTACCCAGACCTTGATTTCATATTATGTTCGTAAATGATGGGCCTTAATCAGGGTAGTAAGTTTCTTGTCTGGCCGATATAACACAATCACGTGCCAACGTTTATCTCGTAGGTCCCCCGTAGACTCGAAAACATGTACGGTACGAAACGACACTGAACACGGTTTTGTTCCAGAAGTTATACGCACACCGGATTTCAAAGTCTTTGATGATAAATGATGATCAAGATATCAGAGCTTGAGGAGTCGTCCTTTGTTAAGCACTAGCAACATAGTATTTCTTTAAGTGTGCTGAATAAGTAATATCCCTGAGGAATCCAGATCCGCATTACGGAAATGGTCGACATACTGTGCGCCTTCTGCGACAATTGGATTATGCTATCAGAAACAATGCCATTGAAAGGGGGAAGGGAAACTAGCTAGTGCTAGCACTAATAGAAAGAATCCTGGGTGAGAAACGAGTTTGGAGTGTAGAGTGACAAAGCCATCGAAGGCTAAGTGTAACAACCGTGGTAAAGCGGGTCATGTAATTTACAAAACTGATCCTCGTAACAAGGATTCAACTAAAGACAGACAACTGATTCTGCTAATGATCAGAGTATGCGTAAAACGAGGATCAGAAGTATACTTCTGATAGTACAGCATACCGCATACACCATTACTTCTTGACAGGCCCCGAGGCCAGTTTATGACCTTTCCATACCACCAGATACTGTATAGCAGTAATCCAGCTTCCACTGACCTTCCAGGCATCCGCAAAATAACTATATAGATAAAGAAGACAATCGATTGAAGAATGCTTAGATACCAAGAGGTTCTAATGGGTATCTATCACAAATAAACATTCAATTCTTCCAGCCAAGCCAGAATAACAGAATTATATACTTCGAAGTCTGCGTACAGTAGCACTAACTGTAGTTGAGGGCATCGATGCGAGCGCTGCTATACAGTATACCATAGTTAGAGCAGTGTTCGGCACAGCCAGCGAAATACCAAGGCATGGTTTCGGTTGCGATGGACAGCCCAAGCAAGACGCTCGACTACAAATGCAGGAGTAATCACGAACACACAAATTTGCAACCCCCATACAAGGGGTTACATCTAAGACTGCATTAGAGGGGAGGTCAATGCAGGGTTGAAGGTTTATTCACAACAAGCTCACTGCTATGACATCATGGCAATGCATCGTCTAGGATGGAATCGAAATCCCACGCCCCACTGGCATCTGAATTGCTGTCGGCAGAGCCCTGCTCACCCTCCACCCTCCATGACGCAAAGGTCTCACAAAAGTCCATCAAAGGTCTGCACCAAACGCATGCAGCTTAAGATGGTTTTGATGATCATTTCAAAAACACCCTCAGAAACACGACACCCGCAGGGATGATGCTGCAGATCTGCGAATCACAACTCAGTCAGTCCTAAAACACATGCTCCGAACCGCTGCTGAGCATTTGACGCAGCGCAACTGCAACGTCGAACATCCTGGAATCTGGCAAACAGAGTCCCATCTGGATACTCGGGACACATTCCAACATGACGAGAGGAAGGCGCCGGAGAACTGTGGGCAATGTGAGCAATGCCGCTTGGCATCAGATTATATGGGCCACCATGAAAGCATGAACACCTGAACTTCAATGCAAACTGTTCCATGATGGGAAACTTGTATATGAAGCGTGCTGCAGTTATCCGAAGCTGCTCTGAGGCAGGGGGAGCGGCATGCCCTAAATTGACGGTTTACGTCTTGAAGGATCAGGTTGTGTCCATGGCACTACAATTTTTACACTCCGAGTGCAGGGATCTCTGACCTGTCGATTATCAAAGCTAAATTGTCCGCCCTTGCCTTCCCTGGAACACGTGCAACCCGCCACCCATCCCTTGCGTGCATTCCGCTCGCACAACTATTATCCGTGGCCCACTGAGGGGAAAGGCGAGGTGTATATACTCGCAAGCGCCATTCTTCTCTGCCCACTCGCTTCGAGATGAAGGCTAGCCTTTCCACGCACCACACATTGCTGCATAGGCAACATACGGTGAAATGCGAAGGCCCGGCCACAGGGCATAGAGTGTCGTTCGATGGGGCTGTGACCATCACGATCCGACGAGAACGCCATGCCATCGAAGGTTGCGAATCCCTCGACAGGCACTTTTTTCAATATCCGAACTGAGCGAGCGCATTTCACAAAGTATGCCAAAGCAACAAGTCGGTCCCATGACTGATACTCGGTAAGAGTTCCGCACAGTGCATGCATTCTGCGAATGATATTCATAACGGCAACATCGTGGCTCGAGCAATGGCCAGCGCCATCATGCTGCATTCCGCACGCTCCGCAGCTCCTCAACGCCTCCCCTCCCCCGGACCGCTGTCAAAACTAACCCCACAGCACCTCGCGTGTGTATGTGGAAAGGATCCGTGGAGAGTGGTGGGACCAGCCCGTACAACAACACTTCAGACTTCAATCCACCTGTGAATGGTGTGACCGAGGTTATCACCACTCCTTCAGAAAAACGCTTGCTGACTTAGTGCACACCGCTAACGACCAAAACCGACGAGAGCCCCACGCTGCGCCGTGGCTCCTTGCAGCGCCCACAATCAACCCGGAAACAACCCCATCCTCGGCTACCAGGAGCTTCATTTGCCGCTGCCCCTAAAATCAACCCGAGAGATCAACACAATCATTGGCTATCCGGAGCACCAGTCACTGCTGCCCCCACCATCAACCCACAATCAGGCCTATCACCCCGCCCACAATCAGGTACGCAATCTAACTCATCGCCCAGGCCACTACATCGAAATGTCCCTTCCAAGTCCCCTTGGCCTATCACACCTTGAGGGCGGTCTCAGCCCTGCGCGCTCTTCGATCCCTAATGCTGAGGCGACGTCGTCGATGTCCGGAGCGCTGCTCCGCCTTCTGAACTCGAAGCAGTCGTCGTCCCAGGACGGGCCCGCCCCTGCCAAGTCAAAGGCGGACTTACTCTGAGACTGATGGACACTCCGCCAATGCGAACACGTCCAGAATGCGCCCAGGGAGGTATTGTGCCCATGAGCCCGCATAGGTCACAGGAACCTCACCTTCAACCCGTGCTGTAGCTGCTCGAATGTCGGGGCATTGTGGACGCTGAACAGGCACCCGACAAAACCCCAGAGGCTGCAGCTCACCCAGGATCCACCATTCCGCAGCGCACAACCTGGGAACCCGAAGCCGGACAAGGTCCGAGAGCCGTGGAGATCTGCCCAAGAAGCAAGGCGTCAAAGAAGCCCGTCCATCCATGGCACATCGCACATCAATTGATCTTGATCACCAGTATCGGAGCTACCAAACTGCCCAGGAAACGTTGGTTCGTTGCTCTATGCACACACGCACTCGGGAACAAGGGCTTCCTGTCTGCCAAGTCTCTGTTGTAAGTTCTCACCACGCTTTTACCACCCCATAGCCGTATTCAACATGCGCCCGGCGACCCATGGCCGGCTGAGCATCCTGAAGCGACCCTCCAACGGACTAGCAAAAGTGTCCTCCAGCCATGGCTGTACAATCTGCAAGCTGCAGAGCTAATCACGGCTGCAGCCAACGTCTCCGAACACCCCCCGCAACATGCCAAGGAGCGTGCATTGCTAGGCTCCTTGAGGAATCCGGCGTGTGCCTCGAACACAGCACCCCTCCTACGTATACTTCACCCAAAAGCCACTTTGGAAGCACGCGCCGTCACATCCTGCACATTCCAGAGCCAAGCCACCTACTCACTTGCCATCATCAGAGCTTCAACCTCTTGCCCCGCCAGCTGCACTGCCCAGTCCCGCGAGGCCCGCCCTCTCCCCATGCCCCAACTCCTGCGACACAAATGACTCCACAGCTTCCGAGAGGGATTCTTCAGCATGCCGCAAGCCACCCAAGAGAGCATCTGCCTCTAGCTCAGGGCCGGCTGCACATGCCCGCTTTTCCTCGAGCAGATCACCTTCACAACTAGTGTCCCAGCCATCAGCCTGCCTAAGCGGGTGGGCGGGAGTGCGGATCCTTGTGCTAAGTTTGGGTTCTTGGTTGGCATAGCAGCTTCCAACAACGGCTGAGGGCTGGGACATCAGGCAAGCCTAATGTCGGGACATCCAATGCATCTGCCAATGATCACCTCGAAGCGCATGTCCAAGCCT
>LGRX02032476.1:0-15892 GCA_001247695.2 Cymbomonas tetramitiformis | reverse complement strand
ATACGCTTGGTGCGCAACGCGTCGTGCCTCGCACTTGGAGCGCAACGCGCCGTGGCTCATATGCTTGGTGCGCGACGCGTCGTGCCACGCACTTGGAGCGCAACGCGTCGTGCCACGCACTTGGAGCGCAACGCGTCGTACCTCGCACTTGAAGCGCAACGCGCCGTGGCTCATATGCTTGGTGCGCGACGCGTCGTGCCTCGCACTTGGAGCACAACGCGTCGTGCCTCGCACTTGGAGCGCAACGCGCCGTGGCTCAAATGCTTGGTGCGCAACGCGTCGTGCCTCGCACTTGGAGCGCAACGCGCCGTGCCTCATATGCTTGGTGCGCGACGCGTCGTGCCTCGCACTTGGAGCGCAACGCGTCGTGCCTCGCACTTGGAGCGCAACGCGCCGTGGCTCATAAACTTGGAGCGCGACGCGCCGTGCCTCATACGCTTGGTGCGCAACGCGTCGTGTTCAGAATTATTGCCTTGGAAATAATTCGGGTTATTTAAATCAAGACTCACAGCAGAGTCGCGCCCGCGGAAGGGCGCGACACATCGGGCACAACCTGTAGGCACAGTCTGCCCGATCAGGCCCGACCTATACCGAGGCGGTAGTTAGGTCGGAGGGTGTTGCGGCCCGCGAAGCCGCACACAAAAGTAGGAGCGTTTCACGGGCCTGGCAATTGTTGCAATTCTGACCCTGAAAGCTCCGGCTTTCTCTCTCAAATTCTGTAAAAATCTGAGTTGTGACTTTCGTTCAAAAAAAAATTCGTAGAAATAATTTTTAGAAGACATTTTCCTCCTGAACACGACCCGCAGTCTAACTTCCCAGCGCGAAGACAGTGGCACTGGGAAGTTAGACTGCGGGTTATCGCATGTCTGGTAAGTTAGTCGCGGGGCCTAGAAATAATTACAGCGGGCAGTTTGAGCACGACAAGGGAACGCAGACGAACATTTCTGGGGTGGACAAGCCTTTAGTGGACTCCCGCGACTTGAGGGACTGGACTCATCCCATATTGTACCGTGCAGTTGCCGCTTCGACTGCAGTCACTGGGACCCGCGCTTTCCGTACACGGGTTACATTTTTCGTCAACACGGTTGCAGAGCGGATCGCGACAGAGAGGTTCCGAGAAAATTTACGTCAGCGCCTTCGGATGACCGGTCCTTCTTCGGTAGACATCCCACCGTCGACAGTTGAAGAAGAGTGCACCTTTTGTGAGCCAGAATCCGGCTCCGTTGCGTTTTGGAGGGTCATCTTGCCAGCGGAGATCCCTTTGCCGAGAAGGAGTGTGCAGCGCCGGCGTACCTTCGTAGACTTGTGCAGGAGGTGCGCAGTAGAGCTCGGGGAGGACTACAAGAACGCGATTTGGATTCCGATTGGCCGGGAAGAACTCTCCCGGTTCTACTTCACCTGCTCTCGTTGGTAATTCTCACATGTCGGCACCGGCGCAGAGGGATCCAGGATGGGCGAGCTGGGACACACGGGAGGTACGGCAAGTGTTGGAATCTCTGAGGGACTTAGTGGTGGGTTCTAACGTCCTGAAGACTGATTGGGAGGCAGCGCGATTTGACGTGCTGGCAGGGTTCGCGGCCATCGCGGGACCGCTGCGGACCGTGCCACAAGAGGTGTTGGAGGCCACCCGAGAGCTGACGGAGATCAGCCTCCTGGAGGAAGGCGCGGGTGCGGGTCCGAGCCCGACATTCGCCGTGGTTTCTGAGTGGGTGCTGCGGGGTAATTGGACCTCCGCGCGAGCGATCGCGAAGAAGCGGATGAAGGCGGTAAAAGCGTGGGGTACTACCATGCTGGCAACCCTGGCGGCATCACCGGCACCGGCGGGGGGCGCAGGGGCGCTCGGACTGGGTGTCGGCGGAGGGGCGCCCGGTGGATCGGCGGGAGGGCCGACAGGAACCGTCATCTTGACGCATGCCGAGCTGATGGAGCTCCTCGACCAGGCAGTGGCTAAGGCCGCGGCAGCGGCAGGGGGGGCTCTCAGTGCCCCTGCAGGAGGAGCGAGCGCATCGGGCGTCGAGGGGCAGTACCGCCGGGCGTTGGCAGCGTCCCAAGGTAAGCGGGACGGGTGGTCGGTGGACCGCCACAAGCAGGTGCGAGCCGGCGTGCTCGCGGAGGGGGCGAAGCTGCGGGAACCGCTGCTGCGTTTTCGCAGTGAGCACCCGTGGAAGCGCCCGGGGACAGCGCTGGAGGCGCACTCGTTTCCGGAGCTCACGTGGGCGCGTCCAGGAGGCCTGTGACATCGACGAGCTGCCGGCGGGCGAGGAGGCCTCCCTAGAGGATTGGTGCGTCCTCGTGCACCTGCTGCGCGTGCGCGTCACTGAGATGCAGGACTTCGTGAAGGGCAAGGAGCCGGATTTTCGAGGACGTTTTGGATGACACCTTTGCAAGAAAGAGGCAGCGCTCTCCCTCGCCCCCGGCGATGGCCAAGCGCGCGCAAGTCGACCCCGGGGTGCCGGCAGGCGTGGGGAGCCCTGGGGTGGCGCTCACACCCCGGCGGCGCGGAGAGTTGGCAGCGGCAGCTGCTGGGCTGCGCACCGTCACCGAGGAGCAGCTGCAGCAGGCGCTCATGGGCACCCTCGCTCCCGAAACGATCCCAAAGCCGGCAGGTGAGGGAGCCCCGCGCCCGGTGATTCCCTCGCATGTGGGAGGGGAGCTTGAGGGGCTGGACCTGCGAGTGTACCCGGCGCAGAGCCTGGACGCCCAGCAGGCTAAGCTGGTCCTAGGGGAAGACGGAAGGTCGCTGCAATGGGAGGCGGCGAACAAGAAGACCAGGTGTTCGACGCTGCCGGAGTGGGAGCGTGGCTTCTGCCACGTGTTGAGGAAGGTGAAGTCGGACCGGCAGCATCGTCTGATGGTGTACTTCAAGGATTGGTTTCAGCACAAGGCGATGGAGTACGGAGTGACCCCCCTGATTAAGTTCTACGAGTACCTGATCCTGCAGATGGAGGAGGACCCCTCCGTAACCTTCGAGAGGCGCTGCTACTCGGAGCTCTTCGAGGATTACTCCCGGGAACAGCAGCTGCGTCCAGTGAGGACGAAGACGCCTTGGAGGGACGATCGGTCTCCGCGGGGGGGCAAGCAGGGCGAGCAGAAGGGGAAAGGCAACAAGACGCGCAATGACCCCCCCAACCCCCCCCGCGATGGGGGTGGCAAGGGGGGCAAAGGCAGGGGTCGCGGAGGAGTGGAGCTCCCGCAGGTCCGTAACGCCTGCGCGCTCCACAACCGGGGGGCGTGCACCTTTGATCCCTGCAGGTTCGACCACGTGTGCGGAGATTGTGGTGCTGCGGACCACGTGTCAGGGGCCGCGGGGTGCCCCGGGCACCCATGATGCGGGTGGCAGAGCCCGGCGCAAGCTGCGGCGCCGGGCAACGCCAACAGCAGCAGGAGGGCGCCGGCGGGCGCCGGGGAGGCACCGGCGCGAGGGCCGGTGTCCGGTGAGGGCCATGAGCCCGAGGATGGCGACGAGGAGGAAGATGTGATGTCCGTGGCTAACGCGTTCGAGTTCACGCCTGCGGAGCCGGGTGAAGGTGACTACATCGAGATTGAGCGCGGTGGTGGCGACACCGGCGACATCTTGCACGGTGGGGACTGGTGGAGGCACCTCGTGCCGACCACATTTGTTCCGGTGTGGGATGTGACGGGGCGGGCTTTGAGGGGGGAGCCCGCACCAGGATGGACGGACACGATGAGCACATTCGCGGTGGCGCCGGCTCCGGTGTCCGAGACGGACCCCGAGACATGGAGCGTGATGGACGGGGCGAGCCGTCGATTGAGGGGATCGAAGAAGTGGCCGGCGATCCGCGAGAAGCTTCTTCGGCAAGCCACGCAGGAGAGGATGGAGGCGACGGGCACGATGGAGCACGAGCGAGCGAGGTACGTGCAGGAGGTGCAGAGCGTGGGGGCAGCGGTGCCGCTGCTTACGGAGCGAGCGCATCTCATGGCGGCAGCATTCAAGGATTGGCATGACGTAGACTTCCTCGTGCGAGGGGCCGCGTGCGGGATCGGGTGGCCGTCGCGTCCGATGGAGATGGACGAGCCCTTCCACGTGCCCAACTACGTGGGCGATGAGCACATGGAGGCGATGGAGCGCGAGATCGAGAAGGAGCTCTTGGAGGCGCGCATCTTCCCGGCGGACGACAGGTTACCGTGGGGCGTTTCTGCCTTGGGAATGGTGGAGAAGCTCCGCAACGGCAAGGTGAAGTACAGGCCTGTGTGGGATTACTCTCGACCGTGCGACGTTGGCGTCAACGCGAGGATCGAGCTGGAAAAGGACAAGTTCTCTTCGGTGAAAGACGCCTACGCTCTACTCCGACCTGGGTACTGGATGGTGAAGGTGGACTTGGACTCGGCTTACCGGTCGGTGGGAGTGGCGAGCCAATTTTGGCCCGCGCAGTGCTTTGAGTTCGGAGGGGTGCGCTACATGGACGCCCGCGCCCCGTTCGGGAACCGAGCGTTGCCAGGGATCTTTATGCGGTACACGCGCGCCATCGTGGCGTGGATGCAGGCACAGGGGATTCCGTGCGTGGGGTACTTGGATGATTTCTTCATGGTGGCCGCCACGCGCGAGGAGGCCGAAGAGATGATGATGCTGCTGGTCGAGCTCGTCTCCTTCCTGGGATTCAAGGTGAACTCGGCCAAGTGTGAGGGTCCGGAGCAGCTGATGGAGTTCCTAGGGGTGGAATTATCCACCTCGGGGGGCGTGTGCACGGCAGCCATCAGCAAGGACCGCGTGGACTTCGTCGTGCGCACGGCAAGAGAGGTGCGCCAGCAGGCGAGGCGGAAGCCGGTGCGCTGGCGGCAGCTGGAGAGCCTGTGGGGGCTCCTGGCGTTCTGCAGTCAGGTGGTGTGGGGGCTGTCTTTGTACACGCGCAGGGGCTTCTCGTTGCTGGCGGCATCGGGAACGCGGGGAGCGGTGCGGGTGACGCCTCCGGTGTTGGAGGATCTCGACACCATCGAGGACGTGATCCGGCGCTACAATGGGCGCAAAGTGGTGTTGTTCCGGGAGGACGTGAAGGAGGACTTCTTCGCCACGGACTCGTCGGGCACGAAGGGCATGGGCGGCTTGATGGACGAGAGGTTCTTTCTGCACTCGTGGGAGGATGTGCGGAAGATGATCCAGAAGCCCTGGTTCCCCTTCAGGAAGGGCGTGCCCGAGAGCGAGCACATCAACTACCTGGAGCTGTTCGCAGTGTGGTGGGCGGTGGTGCTCTGGGGGCGGCACGTGCAGGGCCGCACGGTGGTGATCAGGATCGACAACCAGTGCGCCTTGCGCCAAGTGGCGAAGTGGTGGGGTCCGCCGGAGTACCTTCCGCTGCTGAAGCAGCTGTTCCTGACGTGCGTGCGCTACGACATCCGGCTTCGGCCGGTGTACATCACCACGAAGGACAACAAGCTGGCGGACCTACTGTCGAGGATGCAGCTCAGGCAGTTCCACATGGAGCACCGCGCGTTCATGCGGGCGACGGTGTGGCGGCAAGACCGTGATGATTGGATGCTCAGCCCAGCGGAGTTCCATTCGCTCGACATGGAGTTCGGGCCGTTCACCCTGGACGCGTGCGTGGCGCCATCACGGGCGAACGCCTTCTGCGCGGTGAGCTGGAGCCGGGAGGAGGATGCGCGGGTGCAGCGGTTCGACGGGCACCAGGCATGGGGGAACCTGCCATTCTCCATCATGTACGACATCATCGTGAACTTCCTCCGGTGCAAGAAGCGGCAGCAGATGGGCACATCGGGCACCTTCTTGGTGCCGGTCTGGGGGCAGGACCGAGGGCGGGCCCCAGACCCCACCTGGACGCTCATCCAAAATTTTTGGCACTATAATTTCGGTTATCCGCCTGCAATCGGATCACAGCCCCCCAGCCGGCCTGTCCACTGGGGGGAGAGATGGCCCCGCCATCTGGCAGCGCTAGCTGCCGGGGGGGGCGCGAACTCGGCTCCCGATTCGCGCCCCCTGCAGATCGTTAGATCTGCAGGGCCTGATCGCCAGGAGGCTCCCTGATCGTTAGATCTAGGGACCCAGGGACCCAGGGACCCAGGGACCCAGGGACCCAGGGACCCAGCTCAGGCCCGATCGGGCCGCTAGGCCCGATCAGCACACAGCCGAGGCATCGGTTGTGAGAGAGTTGCATAAACTGATTGTAACATCGTTACAGCCAGTTTTCTCACTTCACGCCCTCAGGTGCATAGCACCGTTCAAGCTTTTTCTTCCAGCTTTAGTTGCTGAAGTGAGAACGTTTCCGCGCAATTTTTGAGAAATATGGCCGCTCCGATCCCTGCTCCTACTCCTGAGGAAGTGCGCGCGGCTTACACAGCGCCTCAAGTGCTTCCGGCGATTACGGCGGCAGCAGCTTTTTTCGACACGGTTGCTACTGCCAGGATCGGTCGTGCGAAATTTTTGGAGGCTTCCGAGCAGTTAATTTTGCGTCTTCAGCCCGTTGGGCCGGCCATTTCCGTACGTATTCCGCCGCCAGAGATTCCTCACCTTGCCAGGTTGCAGTTGGCGGGTATTTTGCTCCAAGACGGCACGACACAGTCCGGATTCAGGCTGCCAGTCGATTGGGAGACGGGTGCCGGTTTAGCCATTTGGCGTAATGTCCGAGAGCAATCGATTCAACGCTGGAAACATGCTGGATCTTTCTTGCAGTCACTGCGCGTTTTTGCGGCATCACAAGTTCCGGTCGCGGGAGCTCCGGGCGGTATTCTGCCGATTCCGGGGGCCCTTGGTTTGGGCGCGGCTCCGGGTGCGCTGGGCGCTGCAATTGACCCTGTGTTACAGCTTTTGCAGACTCAGCTTCAAAAACAGGCAGAAGATCATGCAGCGGCACTTGCCGCGATGCAGGCTCAAATTACAGCGCAAGCCACGGCACATGCGGCTGCGTTAGCAGCCGCTCCAGTTGGTTTGGCAATAGCAGCGGTGGACCCTGCTATTCAGCTTCTTTTGGACGAACTTGCGCAGGCATCGCACGTTACGGAGAAGTGGTCTCTCCAATCTTTAGACGTGCTCGCGGAGGTTTTGTTGGTCCATGCTCGCCGGCTTTCAGCAGTGATCGTTGCCACGGGTTCCACCCGGTTTGGGGCGGACCCATTTGACACTGTTCGTCCGGCGAAAATGCCGCTGCTCCTGCATTTTTGCAGGGAACTTTTGGCCGAGGATCCGGACACCTTGGTGGGTCCGCGAGCGACGATGGAGCTGTTGCAAGCTCGCGTCTTCTTGTTGAAGAAGACACTGATTGGATGGCAGGAGTTTGTCTCGCTGGTAGACCCTGCTTTCGTGACAACTGATTTTCAGGCTCTTGGGGGAGCGCGGACTGCTGCTCCGTTGCCCGAGAGGGCGATGCCGGCCGTGGGAGCTCAGACGATTGTTCCGAAGACGCCGGCGAAAGCAGAGTTGTACCGCCAGCGCGAGTCTGACATCGAGGCTGCGGTTCGAGGCGACCCAGTCTCTGAGGAGGCTGCCCAATTTTCAGGTGGCTCCCTGTTAACCCGTTTGGCCCCTGTTGTCCCTTTGGGGGGCCTACACAAGGGGGTGGACTTGCGCGTTCGTCCGCTTCGTACCTTTGCGGAGGACGAGGAACCGCGCTGGGAGTTGGGCCTCGACGGCAAGTCGCGGCTTCATCTCAAGACCAAGTGCAAGACCATCGAAGAGTGGGAGCAGGCGTTTTTGCGCATCGCGGTGGAGTGCCCCTCTAAGGAGCAAGGAAGGGTGCTCCTCTCCTTCCATTCTTGGTTTAAACTGCGTGTTTCGCAGTTTGGATTCACTGTAATGTTGGAGTTTTACGACTTCTTGATGAAGCTCGTTACTGACAACAGGGCGGACATGTCCGAGCACCGTGTGAATACGGTGTGGCAGGAATTCCAGCTACTGAAGTCTCGGGAGGGGACGGACATTTACACCCCGACATCGCGGGCGTCCCCAAACCCAAAGTCCCCGAAGGCGCCTCGGCTGGACTCGACTCCAACGAAGCCAGCAGCGCTCAAGCCCAAGACTTTCAAGGGCGAGCACTGCTGGAACTTCAACAAAACCAAGGGGTGTTCTACTCCTGACTGCCCCCGCCCCCACGTTTGCTCGAAGTGTGGGGGCAAGCACGCCCAACAGGCGTGCACGGTTAAGTGAGATGGCAGCCTGCCACCCGAGATTGCTGTGGCTCGGGTGGTGAAGGCACATGACAGCAAAGGGAGTGCCGCATGGGCGGGAGAGGTAGGCACTGAGGTGCTAGTGGTGGACCGCGGTTGTCGCGGGGATGGTACTTTGGCACGAGGGGCACTTGTGCCCGCATGCAGAAGGCCTTCTCCCCGTAGGCAGCCGCAGGTGAGCCCTCCGAGGAGGAGTTCACATGATGACATTCCGGCCAAAGTGGCACGGCGAGCTTCTCCGGGGAGAGTTGCTCTACCCGCCGACGTTGCGGGCGTGATGCCGTTGCCGACGGCGACCCATTCCTTCTCAAAGGTGTGGGATGAAGCCGGCCAACCTTGCCATGAGTCTTCCTTTGTCGCAGGGGAGGTAGACATTGGGCCGATGCCCGCTCCCGTCACGGCTTCCAAGCTTTGGCCACCTCTGCTGAGGAAGCTGTGGCAGGACACTACCACCGTGTCACTCGCAGCTGCAGGTACATCGGTGACTCAGTGGCAGGAGTTCATCTCGGAGCTACGGGATGCGGGAGCTTCGGTGCCGAACATGACAGCCAACGCCTGCAGGATGGCGGCTGCCTTTAAGACGGACCCCGACAAGGTCTTTCTAGTACGAGGTGCAGCTTGCGGGGTTGGATTCCCCTTCAAGTCGGTTCCGGAGGACACCTTTTACACGGTGGAGAACTACGTGCCCGCTGAGCATTGGGAGGCCATGGACAAGGAGATCCGCAAGGAGAGGGCCGCGGGCAACGTCGTGATGGTCAAGATGGAGTGGAGCATTCAGGGCATCTCCGCTGTGGGCGTGGTCGCCAAGGAGCGGAAGGGCGTCATCAAGTTCAGACCGGTGTGGGATTACTCCCGACCCGAGGATGTGGGAGTGAACTCGAGGATTGACTTGGAGAAGGAGAAGTTCTCTTCCATCAAGGATGCCTACGCCCTGTTGCGCCCAGGCCTGTGGATGGCCAAGCTCGATCTCACCGCGGCCTACCGCTCCGTCCCAGTGGCGGCCATGTACTGGATTGCCCACGTCTTCGAGTGGGATGAGGAGGTGCTGGCGGACACCAGAGCGCCCTTCGGCAACTCCGCCATGCCGGGCATCTTCATGAGGTTTACCCGGGGGATTGTGCGGTGGATGAAGGCACAGGGTGCCTCGATTGTGGGGTACTTAGATGACTTCCTGTTGATTGGTAGCAAGAAGGTCGTGTCTGAGTTCCTGTTGCTCCTCAGGGAGTTCGTGACCTTTCTGGGATTTGAGGTCAACGACGACAAGTGTGAGGGGCCGTTCCAGGCCATGGAGTTCCTTGGCATCCTGCTCTCCACCGAGGGCAACCAGTGCACGGCGAGCATCTCCGAGGACCGGATTCTGGTGGTACAGCAGAAGATCGCTGACATCCGCAGGCTGGGGGCTCTTGCGGGCGCCCAGGTACCCCGCACACTCATGGAGGGGCTGCTTGGGCTCCTGGCCTTCTGCGGGCAGGTGGTGTACGGACTCTCCCTCTACACCCGCTACGCCCACGCCCTCCTGGCCCAGGCCAGGGGGAGGTACCTTCGCCTGACGGACAAGGTCGTGCAGGACCTGAAGGTGATCGTCACGGTCATCCGCCTGTACAACGGACGCAAGGTCCGTTTGGACCGGGTGGAGATCAAGTGGGAGTGGTTCTCCTCCGATGCATCCACGGGTAAGGGCATGGGCGCGGTGCTGGACCGCAGGTGGTTCGCGGTGACGTGGGCTTGGCTGATCTGCCAGCCCCAGGAGCCCTACTTCCCGTTCAGGCCGGACTGCCCGGAGAGCTACGACATCGGCTACCTCGAGCTCTTCACCGTCTTCTGGGCCGTTGTGCTGTGGGGCAAGTACATCACGGGCAAGACCGTGGTGATCCGCATCGACAACAACTGCGTCATCGGCCAGGTGGAGAAGTGGTGGGGGCCGGCGGCCTACATTCCTCTGCTCCGCCAGCTCTTCTACGTGTGTGTTCAGCATGACGTCCGCCTTCGCCCCGTGTACATTTCCTCGGAGGACAACATCTACGCGGACCTCCTCTCCCGTGATCGGGTTGAGGACTTTCGGGCGAGGTTCGAGGCGGACAAGCAGCGGCTGGTGTGGATCGAGGACCGTGACGACTGGATGCTCATTCCCACCCTCTGGCACCCGCTGGATGTGCAGCTGGGGCCCTTCACGGTGGACTGCTGCGTCTCGGAGAACGGGGCCAACTCTTTCTGCAGAGTGGGCTGGACCGAGGAGGACGACGCACGGATCATGGACTTCTCCGGCCACAACGCCTGGGGCAACCTGCCGTTCTCCGACTTCATCGACATCGTGCGCAACTTCCTCCGTTGCAAACGGAGGGCGCAGCGGGGCACTTCCGCCACCTTCCTGGTCCCGTGGTGGCCCGGAAACCCGGGCTTCGAGCTGGTGGTGTCCCTGCCAGGAGTGTTCAGGATTGTGCGCCGATGGGAGCGCAACAGCGCCCTGTTCACTGCCCCCTCACCTGAAGGCGGGGGTCGCACCTTCTGGGGCACCACTGACTGGCCTGTCATTGTGGTGCATTGCCCCCCCTGTGAGGTGAGCTGGACTGACACCGAGCTCACGGGGGTCACGGGGTGAGCAGAGGTCTTCCTCGACACCCTGCGGGCCCGTACTGTCACCCTGCAGTCGGAGTGCTTCGCCCTCAACACCCAGACAGCCTACTCCACCGGTGTGAGGAGCTGGGTGTCATTCTGCATCTCAGGCAGGGCCAGAGGCTTCTTGGACAAGATGCTGCCAGCGGAGGATGCGGTGCTGGCAGATTGGGTGGCGTACATGGTCACCGAGCGGGCGGTGAAGCCCGACACGGCCAAGAAGTACACTTCGGGGGTGCGAGCACTCCACGTGCAGCTCGGCTTCGAGTGGGTCCCGGTGCGGCAGAGGTGGGCGGTGCATGCCGTCCTGCAGGGCTGTGGGCGACGGTGGGACACGCCGTCCAAGCAGGTGATGCCGATGGGGTTCGAGGAGCTTCTCCTCATCGCGGGGGTGCTCAACCCCCACAACTTCAACGAGAATGTGGTCTTTGCAGCCATGGACACTTGCTTCTTCTGTTTCTTCAGAAAGGACAACGTGTCCGTCGAGAAGGCGGAGGCGTGGAACCCGCGAGGGCACTTGGTGCGGTCGGACGTGACCTTCCCCGACGGCGCCTCAGCCGACATCAGAGTGAGGCACTCGAAGACCATTCAGGCGGGCGAGCGCTACCACCACGTGCAGATGCGCCACGTGCCGGGCTCCCCTCTCTGCCCGGTGACCTCGCTCCAGCGGGTCATGGAGGGCCCAGGGCTCGGGGAGGACGGCCCCCTCTTCTGCATCGAGGACGCAAAGGGCCGCCTCAAGCCCCTCACCCACTCCTTCTTTGTGAGCACCTTCCGCAAGCTGGCGGAGCGGGCGGGCCTGGACCCGAAGGCCTACTCGGGGCACTCCTTCAGGCGGGGCGGGGCGACGGCAGCCTCCGGGCTGGCGGTGCCGGGCCACCTTATCCAGGCCCACGGTGACTGGGCCTCGGACTGCTACAAGCTGTACATTGACCTCGGCCGGGAGCAGCAGCTGCTCCTCCCCTCAGCGATGGCCGAGGGCGCCGCTGCGGCCACCGCAGCACACCGAGCTGGCCGCTAGGCCTCCACGTGCGTGCTCCACCCGTGGCCCTCTCTTGCTCTAGTGTGCTTGCCGAGGGGTTGGGTGTGCTGTCTCAGTGCTGCAGTGTTTCCCTAGGGCAGGGCCTAGCCGTTAGGCTAGACAGGCGACGGCGCGTTAGTGCTAGTCTGTGTTGCCCCCTTGATTGACCCGGTCCGTAGGTGTTCATCAAGGCCTGTGTGGCCACCGTTAGGGGCCAGCCCGAGTTGGGTGTGTGGAAGCTTCGGGCTCAGCTGGACCACTTGATTGACCCGGTCCGTAGGTGCTCATCAAGACCAGCTGAAGCAGCGGAGAACCTTCGGAGATCCTTCAGAGAACCTGCTTGCAGCCTGCTAGCTAGCAGCTCCGTGGAAGCTTCCATTGTCACCACTGCAGAGAGAGAGCCACAGTTTCACCAAATGGCAATCTAGAGTGAGAAGAGACTTGTTGTGAATGGACTCGGACAGATGTGGACCAGCCTCGCTTGCCAGTAGTCAGCATGTAGCACAGAGCACCTGACAGACTCTGAAGGGGGGTACCCCAGCTAGCTGACGGTAACAATTTAATTCTAATGAAATTGTTATCCACATCTTGCAGTCGTGTTCACTTGTGATGATTGCAGGAGACGAATAATCCAAAATTATTGGCACTATAATTTCGGTTATCCGCCTGCAATCGGATCACAGCCCCCCCCCAGCCGGCCTGTCCACTGGGGGGAGAGATGGCCCCGCCATCTGGCAGCGCTAGCTGCCGGGGGGGGCGCGAACTCGGCTCCCGATTCGCGCCCCCTGCAGATCGTTAGATCTGCAGGGCCTGATCGCCAGGAGGCTCCCTGATCGTTAGATCTAGGGACCCAGGGACCCTGCTCAGGCCCGATCGGGCCGCTAGGCCCGATCAGCACACAGCCGAGGCATCGGTTGTGAGAGAGTTGCATAAACTGATTGTAACATCGTTACAGCCAGTTTTCTCACTTCACGCCCTCAGGTGCATAGCACCGTTCAGCTTTTTCTTCCCCTCCCTCCCTACCCTTGACAAGTGGCTCTGGGATTGTTGGTGGGGGTGCCGGGTGTGTGGAAGCTTCGGGCTCAGCTGGACCACTTGATTGACCCGGTCCGTAGGTGCTCATCAAGACCAGCTGAAGCAGCGGAGAACCTTCGGAGATCCTTCAGAGAACCTGCTTGCAGCCTGCTAGCTAGCAGCTCCGTGGAAGCTTCCATTGTCACCACTGCAGAGAGAGAGCCACAGTTTCACCAAATGGCAATCTAGAGTGAGAAGAGACTTGTTGTGAATGGACTCGGACAGATGTGGACCAGCCTCGCTTGCCAGTAGTCAGCATGTAGCACAGAGCACCTGACAGACTCTGAAGGGGGGTACCCCAGCTAGCTGACGGTAACAATTTAATTCTAATGAAATTGTTATCCACATCTTGCAGTCGTGTTCACTTGTGATGATTGCAGGAGACGAATAATCTTGAGCATGCCAGAGGTGTTCAAGGTGGTGCGAGAGTGGCGGAAGGGCACACACCTGTTCACCGCGCCTGCCTTGAGGGGTGGCGGGCGCTCGGAGTGGGGGCCCACCAGGTGGAATGTGGTGGTGGTGCGAGTGGGCCCAGAGCCGGTGACGCTGCCGGGTTGGGTGTGAGGGCAGACTCGGTGGTGCAGGCACTGCTGCAGGAGCAGAAGCGCTACGAGGAGGAGGCGCTAGCGCGGAGCACCAGAGGAGCCTACAGCACCGGGGCGAGAGCATTTGTGACGTTTTGCATCGCCTTCGCGTGCTTGGGGTGCTTGGAGCCGCTCCTGCCAGCCTCGGACGATGTGCTGGTGTGGTTCATCACGTTCTCATCGTGGTTCCTCGCCCCTAGCACCATCAAGAACTACTTGGCGGCGGTGCGACAATTGCACCTACAGCGGGGACACGCGTGGAGGCCGGTGGCGGAGCGCTTCCGGGTGGCGGCTACCCTGCAGGGCGTGCGCAGGTACTGGGACCGGCCCTCAAAGCCGGTCATGCCGCTCACCTTGCAGAATCTGTTGGACATGTCCCGCCATGTGGTGTTCAGCTCACTGTCGGAGCTGTCGTTGCGGGCGGCGATCTTGGTGGGCTTTTTCGGGTTGTTCCGTAAGGACAATCTCACCACGGGTAAGGAGGATGCCTGCAACCCGCGGGCGGCTTTGGTGCGAGATGATGTGCTTTTCACCGAGGACGGCGAGACGGTGTGGATCAGGGTGAGGTACTCTAAGACCATCCAGTGCGGCGAGCGCTTTCACTGGGTGCCCCTCCGGAGGGTGCCGGGGTCAGCATTGTGCCTGGTGTGGGCGCTGAGGGCGCTCATGAGCGCTACGGCGGGCAGGGCTGGCGACTCCCCTCTCTTCGTGGCGGAGAAGGTGGTGGGGAGGAAGGTGCAGGTGGTGCCCCTGACCCACGCGGGTCTGGTGGGGGGCATCAAGCGCTTGGCGAAGGCGGCGGGCCTGCGCCCAGAGGCCTACGCCGGGCACTCGCTCAGGCGGGGCGGAGCCACGGCGGCGAAGCAGCTGGAGGTGCACACGATGTACATCAAGCACCAAGGGGACTGGCGCAGCGACTGCTACGAGAGGTACTGCGAGATGCAGCCCGAGCAGAGGCTCATCCTTCCGGGCGCCATGGCAGCGGCCGCGGCAGCACTCACGTGATGTGAGCGCATGAAGGTGATGGCATCCTTCCTCGGCCCCTGCCCGGCCCCCTTGGGTGAGTGTGTTCAGTGTTGCATTGTGCCACCGGCAGTCAGGCCGCTCAAGGGAGCGAAGAGCCCTGGGTAAGGCTAGGCCGCTCAAGAGAGCGAAGAGCCCTGGGTAAGGCTAGGCCGCTCAAGAGAGCGAAGAGCCCTGGGTAAGGCTAGACCGCTCAAGAGAGCGAAGAGCCCAAGGTAAGGCTAGGCCGCTCATGGTAGCGAAGAGTCTGACGACTAGGCCGCTCATGGTAGCGAGAGAGGGACTGCCGGCACGCACATCACATCACTGAACCTGTCAGGTGAGCCACTGCACAGGGCAGGAGGCATGGTAGAGGCTGCACGAGAGGAATGCTTGCCAAGGAGGCACTCTGCTAGCCAAGGAGGCAAGGAAGCAAGCAGAGAAGCACTGTTAGCTAGGAAGAGAGCAACAGTAGCTTAGCAGCTCGTGTAGCATTGTCACCTGACAGTTTCTGGGAGACACTCACTCAGCCAAAGGTCAGAATGCAATGAGCCCTGGATAAGGCAAAGAGCAAAAGAGCCCTGGATAAGGCAAAAGAGGAAAAGAGAAATGGCAGAGAAATGAAAAGAGAAATGACAGAGAAAGGAAAGACACAACAATTAACTAATAGCAATTTAATGAGAAGCATTGCTGAGGCCTGCCAACTTGCTTGACTTGTTTGTCTCACCCTGCTGTGAATTGCTTGAAATAATTCAGAATTATTGCCTTGGAAATAATTCGGGTTATTTAAATCAAGACTCACAGCAGAGTCGCGCCCGCGGAAGGGCGCGACAGATCGGGCACAACCTGCAGGCACAGTCTGCCCGATCAGGCCCGACCTATACCGAGGCGGTAGTTAGGTCGGAGGGTGTTGCGGCCCGCGAAGCCGCACACAAAAGTAGGAGCGTTTCCCGGGCCTGGCAATTGTTGCAATTCTGACCCTGAAAGCTCCGGCTTTCTCTCTCAAATTCTGTAAAACCCTCCCTCCGCTCCACTCTGAGTTGTTTGCTTTGTTCTGGGGTTGGGGATTGAGAGCCAGGTGACGGCTGCACGAGAGGACTGCTTGCCAAGGAGGCACTCTGCTAGCCAAGGAGGCAAGGAAGCAAGCAGAGAAGCACTGTTAGCTAGGAAGAGAGCAACAGTAGCTTAGCAGCTCGTGTAGCATTGTCACCTGACAGTTTCTGGGAGACACTCACTCAGCCAAAGGTCAGAATGCAATGAGCCCTGGGTAAGGCAAAAGAGCAAATGAGCCCTGGATAAGGCAAAAGAGGAAAAGATAAATGGCAGAGAAATGAAAAGAGAAATGGCAGAGAAAGGAAAGACACAGCAATTAACTAATAGCAATTTAATGAGAAGCATTGCTGAGGCCTGCCAACTTGCTTGACTTGTTTGTCTCACCCTGCTGTGAATTGCTTGAAATAACCTC
>LGRX02032475.1:0-13158 GCA_001247695.2 Cymbomonas tetramitiformis | reverse complement strand
ATCTCCATTGAGCACTGCCACACACGCAGTCACCTGTGCTTGTCTTCGCGCTAGCCTAGCCGGTGCATTAGCTCTCCATTTGGCCAGTGCCGCCTCATCCTTACAGTCGGCTACAGTACTAGGTGGTCCAGTTTCTCACACGCAAAACAAGGCCTCTCTCTTACTGGAGGTCGAGTCTGGTAGTTAGGCGCTGGAGAGTTAGGTGCTGGCGTTACACGTGCTTGCCTGGAAGAGGGTTGTCCGCCCACTGCTGCCATCTGCGCATCGTCATCCTGCGTGGGTTTCCAGGTTAAGGCCGCTAGCGTTGGCCGATGTGGCGCCCAGCGCTCCGCTTGTCCTGCAGCCAGTGGTCGCGCCCCAGATGTGCGTATGCGTGAGTTCGACTGGAAAGCCATGTGTTGGGCAACCTTCCTGGACACACGTGCCGCCAGTGCTGCCTCCTCCTTGACCTTCTCCTGTTCGATCATGGTTGCCACCTCTCGTATACCTTCAGGATTGCAGATGTATCTCTGTGCCCCAGCCGCACCTGCTTCTGCTCCCACAATTCTGGATGATTGGTGTCTAGTGACAGACTCAGCAGCCGCGTTCCCACCAGGGTACTATGTGATAATCCAGCCCAATATAACCCCAACAACTCCCGGCGAGATACTCCAGCGCAACCCTCTACCACATCCGCCACAACGTTGATAGTTTCCCATCTTTTGGTTATACGCGTATAGAATAGTGATGCTGTCTCCGCAGTCCCTTGCTCAGTGGCCAACAGCTCTGTCTTAAGTCGCTTTAATGTATCCACGCTGATTCCCACCGAAAGAGCCAGGTCCCCCATGAACTGATTCACAGTGGCGAAGCGTTGCTGCCAGGCTGTCCCCTCGCTGCCTCCGGTAGCTAACTCTTCCAAGTAGACCCGTTGCGGTTTATCCAGGCATGCATCCATGATATTCCATAATAGCGTCGGTAGGTCCAGCACCATTCGTCCTAGTATTTCCTCCCTACAGGTTGGGGTGCGCAAAGCGGTCGTCACATACGCATGCTCCGTGAGTCTGATGATTGCTGTCCGTAATGCTTCCAGCTCATTCATCTCGTCGCCCTTCTTCATAGACTCGCTGGGAAATGTGGGAAGCTTCTGCACCATCTTATCGATGTCTCTGAGCAAGGTTCCCTCCTGTTTGAGCATTCGGATGTCATGAGTGTACAATCATGGCATTCGCATTGCTAGGTCCATGCAACACACCTGCAGTCGCTGAGGTGTGGTCTCCAGTTGGTGCCGGAAATCTCGATGGTGGATTCGGTGCTGCTGGAACTGTTTCTTCTTGCACAGCCTGTTGATACCATGAGCTGCTCCGGATCTCCAGCCATGCGCGCAGTCCATCCAAATCATACTGCTGCACGTCCGTCTCTGTGTAAGCTCCTATCACCGGTCGATCTGGACAGCGTCTCCAGCGCGTATTAATTCTATTTCTCCCTTGCAATCGCCTGGCTGCCCCGTGCGCTCGCATTGAAGCGTCGGCCGCCTCTCGATCCACCAATAGCGCATAAGTGACCATTTCTGTGGTGATGAGTTCCCGTGGTGCCGGAAACATGTGCGCTCCGCTTCCTGGGTAGAACCCAGGGCTCAACCCCATATTGTCGATCACTCTCATAGCCGTTTGATGGGTGCCGTGGGGGGCAGATAGATTCGGCAGGGTATGTCCATTGGGAGGCTGTGGTCCAGGTACCCATAGAGTGTCGCCCTCTTTGGTGACTGCCATTACCCGCACCTCTATCCATCCCTGCCCTCCAGCCGGATTGCCAGATGGGTCTGGATCGCCAGATGGGTCCGGGTCACCGGTTGGGTCTGGATCATCAGGTGGGTCTGGGTCGCCGTCGGGATCTGGATCATCAAGGGGGTCAGAATTGCCAATGGGATCTGGATTAACAGCGGGGTCCTGATCATCGGGTGGATCTGGATTACTGATAGGGTCAGAAGTCCCGGGAGGATCTGGTACGCCGGGTGCTCGGAAGCCACTAGGATGGTGTGCGCCATTACGCGAAGTCGTGCTACTATAGCGTATATGATCCAGAGGATCCATATTCCGGGCGGGATCAATATCTACTGCTCGCGCCAGACATGTCACCATTCCCGCGGCGTTCCTCCTTGCTGGTGCAATAGATCTCCCTGGTGTTTGCACACCCCTCACGTCCGCATGATCGACCTGACTGATCGTCGCTTCCTTTCGCCGGGGTGCAAACCGATCTCCTTCCCTGATCACCTGGGAAGAGAAAAACCAGAAGGGTGCGTGAATATATCCCCCCCGGCCGAGCCGTCTTGACCAGAGGAGCCTGTACTCAAACGCGCGGACGGAAGGATGAGTATTTGCTGATGACTCATGTGCGTCCACCATTTCCGCTGACGCGCGCGCGGATACAGTAGTCGCATGTCTGCAGATACGGAAGCGCGGTTATCCATCTGATCATCATGCTCGTTTACTAAATCCTTGCGTGTGTGTTCAAGAGTGTCCATCCTTCCCTGGTCCGGCGTGATATTGCGCACTGGAATACTGGTGCTAGGTGCATCCGCTGAACTATCGCACATGTGTCCCACTGGGTACATCCCCCTTATGCTTACCGCATCAGCATCCGCCACCTCTGTTAGCGTACAGTAATCACTCAGTAATGAGAAACCCCGCCAATAAGAAACTAGCCAGCTTTTTTGATTTCTTCACAATATTTAACACATAACACTCCATATTTAAGATCTCTATATAAATAAGAAAGTTGCTAGGCTGACCTAAAATTCCTGTTTTCTTAAAATCGAGTGTTTACTGTACGCGCAGGTGATCGCACTTCTGTATGCTCAGGAACGCAATTATTTCCCGAGCTATGTGCATCCACTGGATCCTTGTTCACACGCTCTAATATATATGTATCTCCCGTGTCCGGCACCACTTCACGCACTGGATCGCTAATATTCGTTGGACTATGAGTGTCCGCAGAATTGTCATGCATGGGCTAGCGCGTTCCTACTGGCGTGGTCCGATTCTCCGCGAACTTCTTCTTCCGGGCCCTTCGCCTACGCGTTCTCTCCGATGCCTTGCTATCCTCTGTGTCATCACTGCCATCACCATCCATTCCACTGCTACCCGCCTGATCGCATAGTGCTGAAGGTTGCCGCTGCGGCACATGTGCATCAGATCGTCGCATATGATCACTCGGCGACACTTCTGCATTTGCGCGATTAAGCGCAACAGTCGGCGCACACACACTCCCTTATGGTGTATGGGATCCGGTGTTATGAGTATACGTGCAAACAGGTGCGTATGGTTCACCTCCGACCGTTGATGCTGCCATTTGCACGGTAGCTGTCGATAACTCTGCATGTGTCGGGATAAATGGCGGATATACTCCATGTGCGACCAGTGAAGATGTAGGATGTCCAAAATACGTCGCTGGTGGAGCCGATGAGGAATTCCCAGTATAGGTTGCCGGTGGAATCGGCATAATATAACCCGGATATGTCGCTGGTGAAGCCAGTATAGGAAATCCAGGATGATTCGCTGGAATTGAGACTCCCAGCTGCGCATGTTGGTATGCTGCCGGCGAGTGTATCATTGTATGCATATTCATATACGGAGCCCCACTGGGCATCGTTGCACAAGACTCCATTGGCGTCGTCGGAATTGCATATGGCGATGATGGTACTGATATCATAGATGGTATATGCGTACCAGGGTGCACATGCATATTCATATATGAAGTCCCATCGGGCATAATTGCACCTAACTCCGGTGAGATCAGTGAAATCGCGTAGGGAGACGGTGGTATTGGCATCGCTGATGGTATACGCGTGCCAGAATGAACATGCTCATGTATGTGTGGAGTCCCACCAGGCATGGTCGTAGTCGGAATCACATAAGGTGCCGGCGGTACTGTCACTGTAGGTGGTGTATACACGCCAGAACGAGCGTGCGCATGCATGGGTGGAGTCCCACCATGAGCTAAGCTGTGAATGTGTCCGAGTAACCCGTGCAGTGGGTTTTCCCGCCAGCTCTTCCTTCTGTTGCTGGTCAAGCCGATGTAGAGAGGCACATTATTGTTTTGAAAAAGAGTTCGAAAGTCACTGCACTTTCACGACTACACTGCAACGCACGCCGTATTACTTCAAGGATGTCAGTATAAGACTCCTCGCTTCCTTTTTTTAAGTGTACAAATACGTTCGTTATATCAAAGTACACTGAGATAGAGTACTTCTGTCTTCGCAAATATGTAATAGCCATGCTTTTGGCCTGCCAAGGGCAAAACAATAATGAGCCTCTAAAGGTCCGTTCCTACCGCCTCTGTTACTTATCTTGCTCAGTCCCCTCAATGCCTGTTAACTCTTCTTTCCACCAATCACGCTGCTTTGCGTTACTGACGGTATCTCTGCCAAGCTAGTGGCTCGACCTCGAGCCGATTCTCCTTCTCTTCTCCTCGTATCTTTACCGGTTCTCCTCAAAAGTAGACAGGGTCACGTCATAGCAACCACAATTGCCACTCCTCTGTCACCAAGTTGTCACGTCACCCAGTCGAACTCGGGTCGCCCAAGTAACAGTCGAGAGCGCACTGACCGTGACACCGTTACCGGTAATCCGTCATCCTCCGCGCACCCGCGGCCTCTTCCAAAAGGGTTGCGCGGTGGCAGTGGCACCACCCAGGCAAAGTCGACCTTTTCTCGGACCAGATTTTCTCTCACGGACTCGGGGGGTGTTGGGACCGCCCCTCTCACCAGGTTCGGCATTTTGGATATTGGGGCTTTGGTGAGTTGTTTGCCACTTTATCCCCAGATTTCGCCACCGACCCCTCCCATCCCAAGTGCCGTTGATCTCTGGTGTGCAGTATCGGAGAGAAGACTTCCGCACCCGCGACATGGCACTATACCGACGAAGGGCGTGTTCTGTTGTTCTGGTCTCGCATGCGTGTGAAGATGTAGTAAGGATTTTATTATAGGGGCGGTTCCTGGCACGAATACGCGATGGTGAGACGGTGAGGATGATGGCAATCGTCACTCAATCTGCGGGCCCGGAATGTCACCCTGACTTGTGCCGGCTCATCGAATGCGGCATCACGGACGGTGCGTTTGTAGACTGGGAAGGCGAAAATGATGGCGGTCGTCTTGGTGAGGCTTGCTTTATACAATTTTCCGAGGTGGGGGCACAGATGCTGTTTGGCCTTTGTGTCGAAGTAGGGGGTGCGAATGATGATATTACTGGCGTGTCCGCTCATCCGTGCAGTTGCACAGTAGGGAATACCGGTAGGCCTGCTGCCGATGGCAGCAGGTCTTAGGGTGCTTCAGGCGTCGTCCCAAGCCCCGATCTTTGAAAAAATCATATATTCGTACTGCTGAGAAAATTGATGGAGGGCACATGTAGGTCCAGTGTCCCACCCCCACGGACCTTGACTTCCCGCAGTTGGGGTTCTAGAAATAACCCCAAATTCTCAACAAGATACTTCACCACATCCGCGAAAGTGAATTGCTGCTAAAGCACTAAAGGTAAAACAAAAAGCAATACTTCAACAAACTTGGCGGAAGGCACACAATAGCGTGACCAGTCACTTATGGAAGCTCAAACGTGGACTACATGGAGGAATAACACAGCTAGAACACTATTGGAATGCTGGCTTCAGAACTGAAAGTGTGGATATGACAAGAGGGCGCATATATCATATTTTTCACATCCGAGTTTACACAAAGATGTGGGATGAGCCGTCAGTGCTAATACCTAGGAAAGAACTGGTCAGATACACCCTTCCTGACTGGCCTCTTCCGAATACTAGTTGGAGGCTGGGCATGGGTTTGCAACAGTTCATATAATACCATTGCAGTTGTGAAAGGAAGCACGCAGCCCATGCGATCCGTTTTGAGGTCCGTTGGCATATGATGCAAGTGGTCTCGATACCATCCAGATGGACTACTGCCCTCGAGGGCAGCACTGTCCAGGATTGGAACGCCGATCTTAGTCATGGCAGCTGTCGCCAATCTATTCATCTCCTGGACTCGTTCCACTCGTTGAGGATATTCATGACACTTCTTGGCTTCAGAGGGCGGCCGCGGCAGCCCCACGAGCCTCCACAAGACAAGCACGCCTTGTGCCTGCACGCGCTGCAAGATGAGAGTGAGAGCTTGCAGATTACTGCTATACGCTTCCACCGTTCCCTGGGTTTTCGAAGAGCAAGGAGGCAGGTTTGTTGTGTTCAACAGCTTTACTTTTGCGAGAGTCTTGAATTCCGCATCGCACTTCTTGACGAAGTTGGCACGCCGGGAGGCGCTGGCACTGCCGAAGGTGCCCGGGAAAGCGACATCATGAAAACCACTACCAATCACCACAACGTCGTATGCCAAGAGGCGGCTTTCCAGATTTATATAGTTTACAATCAAAGGCAGACCGAAGAACTTAGGGTTCGGGAAAAAGAATTGACAGCTACGGCACTTGGTGAACTCCTGGAAAGCGTAGAACAGCTCCATCATGAGGGAGTCGCCCAGAAAAAGGTAGTTTTTATCCATCAAGTCAGGCTGCGCGATAAACCGGCGCTGATTAAGGCTACTCTTAAGCTCGCAGCTATGAGGGACCCAGGCGTATTCTGGGGCGCGCGGCAGAGTTATGCGAGGATTGTAGCACCACATATTCCTGGGCACTCCTCCTCGTCTTTGAACCCATCGTCCCGGGGAGTGCGTGCGAGAACGCGCGCAGTCCACATCCTGCTCCTCGTAGCGCGTGTATAGTGACGCCAATGGGTCATTCTCGGGAGAAACTTCCACACCTAGGTTCAGCTCTGTCCAAAACTCGGCAAAACTGTGACACGCTGAGTCTGGGCCGAGTCTGCAGCGAGGCTGACGAGCACTTTCCTGAATTGCCACTTGCTGGGACTTCATCCTTTCCAGTACGCAAGGTCTACAAGCAGCAAACTCCGCTGAATTGGTCGTGCGCACAAAGTCAGCACTGCTTGCGTTCTCCCCGCAGACGTTAGAGCTATAGATCAGCGTGACCATATCATACACTCCTGGATCCGTCAGCTTTGCTTTTATTTCATAGTCGCCGTTTTTAAGGTCTTCTACCTGAGCCGTTACAATGGATGGGCCCTTGAAGGTGACAAGCAACGTATCGCCGCCATATGTCTTTTTAGTACCTGTTGCATCCTTTGCTTCGATAACAAAATTGATGCTTGCTGAAGACTCGAACACTTTCGAGAGCCCAACAACTTGTGAATGCTGCGCGGAAGTGAGTTTGGACGATATGCCTCTTGAATCGTCGCTGTACACAGTCTGGATGTCTTGTACAAATAGCAAGAAAAAAGCGGTCAGTCGGATGGCGACCAGAAATATTGTTTTTTGATTCGGTACGATATCCATGTAAATATCAAGCTTTCTTCACCGCGCAGCTTTAACTTTCTGCCTCAGATAACAAGGATAGCGGCGGTTTGTGCACGTTTGCTGAGGTTTCAGGTCTCAAATGCTCTCTGCTAGCAAGCAGTCGCTCGCACAAATCATGTTATCAATTTTCGCCCCTTTGATACCTGGAGCTCGATACTATTGTTGGAAATGCGGAACAAGGAAGGGCTCCCTTGTCAACTCGGATATTTCGGATACGGATATAAATGCCTGCTACGGCAAGCGAAGGAGCTCGACTTCCATATGCTTCACGGGATACCCGTTTCTGGGAAAGTGCAGCTATGAACTTGCTGCCAGGAAAGTTGCTTCTAGCACGCCACTTTAGAGTATTCGTCTCTGTTTTATGCAAGAATATATTGAATCCCAAATACATACAAGTACTTGTTTCGGACGGGAGGACTTGAAACAAGTGACACCCTATCCCCAGGACAGATCAAGGAACTTGAGACGAGGACGAGGGGCATAGATTAGAATATAAACAGCTGTTTATATATTAAATTATATCGACAGTGTCACCCCTTGCTTGAAGACAGATGCCTTCGCCTGATTTGCAGAGGAGAGCTGTCTCGTCTAGTATGAGTATCTGATGTATGGAATGGAGTTACTCTGGCTGAGACCACGAGCCTCCGGGCGCGATTTTTTTTTCACTTTTTTAAGGATTTTTTTATTTTTCTGTACTAGACCGGAGGCTCTGGTACTTTTCGCGTGAGGCCAAAAAAAAGGTTCTCCGAATGCTTTAAAAACTTTACAGTGCCGAGAATATGTTTAGACAAGCAGAAGTTCTGCTTGGAGCGGGGTCAAAAAGTCATTAGGCTCTTCACAAACACTGGTAATAGGATTTTTACAGTAAACACTGGCAGACAGCAAAACTGTAAATCTTACAAAGTGCATAACTTTTCAATGGATCCTCTATTTTCGATCATCTAACCATCATTCCAAACTGGATTTTCACCCCCATCTCCGTTATGCACATGGTTACCTTAAATTTCATCTCTAGGCATATGAAATATCTCGCCTCCCTAGTCGAGTCAAACACTCCCACTTTCGGAATCAACTATGCTACGCTAATATGTTGCCACGTATATCCATTTCACCCAACATGTCGATATATACAATTATATAGATATTGATGATGTTCACTTCAACGAGTTACATACTTTTTCTAGCCTTCTTACTTCGGCTACACGCCGTGATCGGTACTACCGGCTCTGTCTTTCTCCTTTTCTTTGAAGTCGTACGTTCCCTTGCCCCGCAAATGTCGCACTTGCTACTGCAATTCGCCTTTCCGACGTTCGCATCTCCAAAATACATCGCTATCTTCTTGTGGCGGCATATCTTTTTCTCATCACAATATTCCTTCATGATTTTCAAGCGTTCATGACCCACATCTTGCGTTTGTGCGTTAGTAAGGGACGAAGCAAGCTTATTAAAATCTTGTGCCGAGTATAGCAACAAACATGTGCTATCATTTCCATCTCTACCCGCTCGTCCGATCTCTTGAACGTACCCATCAAGTGAATGCGCCATAGAGTGATGCACAATCCACCGCACATCTGCTTTATCAATTCCCATCCCGAAAGCCGTTGTCGCCACCACTACCTTGGTCGCCCCTTGCATCCACCTCGTGTACACTTCGGACCGCTCGAAATCTTGCAGATCTCCATGAAAATGTCCAGCTAGAATTTGTTGTGTCGTGAGCCAAGTTGATAATTTCTCACATTGCTCCTTTGTGCTACAGTACACTATACCCGATGTTCCCGTCCCATCTCTTTCACTTTGTTCGATGATGAAACTACGAACTTGTGCCCACGATTCCGATACCACCGCCTCGCCCTCGTTTACGATGACCATCCCTTCTTTCTTTTCAACGATTGAAATATTCAAGTTCGTTCTCCTACTAGAGCCCATGAACTTGTCAGCCTGGTCTAATTTCAACGTTTTAATGATATCTTTTGTCGTCTTTTTTGAGGCCGTGCCGGTGAACGCACAAAAGGGAACACCTCTATATGTATATATCTATATAGTAGGTGTATTCTATATAGAAGCTCTCCCAGGCGGCCATACTCCGGGCGAAAATCATGCCCCCATTGACTGATACAATGAGCCTCATCAATAACAAATCTAGCCAAGTGGCCTGACCCATGTAGACCACTTAATACCGCCCGCAGCTCGGTGTCTATCATCAATGACTCCGGTGTGACATATAAAATTCTAATTGTTTGCTCCTTCAAAGCATGTAAAATCGCCCTCTTCTCATTACTCGAGCAACCGCCCGTGAACATAACGGTCGGCACTTCCTTTTCTATTAAACTACGCACTTAATCCTCCATCAGGGCCAGTAACGGCTGGACAACTATTGTCACCCCTCGTGATAATATCGCAGGCAACTGGTAGCACAAACTTTTCCCGGATCCGGTCGCTAGCACCGCTAAAAGGTCATGTTGTGCTAAGGCAGATGTTCATATATCCTCTTGTGGCGGTCGGAACTCTGAATGCCGGAACATGTCTGTATTCACGAATCCCATCTCCTTAGGCCATTGAAATCTATAATCTGCCTCTAATTTGCCACGAAGCCATGCACCCATCCTACAACAGAACACAAAACATAATACAAAATAATTAGTCTCTAGGGCAAGAAAATCTATGACTAAACTTATAACACGCATGACTGAAACTGTCCCTAGCCCACCCTCTCCACCTAAAATGACCCTCCCGGGGCCTCAAAAGGCCCCCTTCACCCATCCTTATACCCACATGCTCCCCACACCCTGCACTACAGGACTGTGCTGACCCTTCCTTCAATTTCTCATCAGCCCTCTCACTATACCCTATCCTGTATGACACTGATGACACGCATGACTGAAACTGTCCCTAGCCCACCCTCTCCACCTAAAATGACCCTCCCGGGGCCTCAAAAGGCCCCCTTCACCCATCCTTATATCCACATGCTCCCCACACCCTGCACTACAGGACTGTGCTGACCCTTACTTCAATTTCTCATCAGCCCTCTCACTATACCCTATCCTGTATGACACTGATGACACGCATGACTGAAACTGTCCCTAGCCCACCCTCTCCACCTAAAATGACCCTCCCGGGGCCTCAAAAGGCCCCCTTCACCCATCCTTATACCCACATGCTCCCCACACCCTGCACTACAGGACTGTGCTGACCCTTCCTTCAATTTCTCATCAGCCCTCTCACTATACCCTATCCTGTATGACACTGATGACACGCATGACTGAAACTGTCCCTAGCCCACCCTCTCCACCTAAAATGACCCTCCCGGAGCCTCAAAAGGCCCCCTTCACCCATCCTTATACCCACATGCTCCCCACAGCCTGCACTACAGGACTGTGCTGACCCCTCCTTCAATTTCTCATCAGCCCTCTCACTATACCTTATCCTGTATGACACTGATGACACGCATGACTGAAACTGTCCCTAGCCCACCCTCTCCACCTAAAATGACCCTCCCGGGGCCTCAAAAGGCCCCCTTCACCCATCCTTATACCCACATGCTCCCCACACCCTGCACTACAGGACTGTGCTGACCTCTCCTTCAATTTCTCATCAGCCCTCGCACTATACCCTATCCTGTATGACACTGATGACACGCATGACTGAAACTGTCCCTAGCCCACCCTCTCCACCTAAAATGAACCTCCCGGGGCCTCACAAGGCCCCCTTCACCCATCCTTATACCCACATGCTCCCCACACCCTGCACTACAGGACTGTGCTGACCCTTCCTTCAATTTCTCATCAGCCCTCTCACTATACCCTATCCTGTATGACACTGATGACACGCATGACTGAAACTGTCCCTAGCCCACCCTCTCCACCTAAAATGACCCTCCCGGGGCCTCAAAAGGCCCCCTTCACCCATCCTTATACCCACATGCTCCCCACACCCTGCACTACAGGACTGTGCTGACCCTTCCTTCAATTTCTCATCAGCCCTCTCACTATATCCTATCCTGTATGACACTGATGACACGCATGACTGAAACTGTCCCTAGCCCACCCTCTCCACCTAAAATGACCCTCCCGGGGCCTCAAAAGGCCCCCTTCACCCATCCTTATACCCACATGCTCCCCACACCCTGCACTACAGGACTGTGCTGAACCTTCCTTCAATTTCTCATCAGCCCTCTCACTATACCCTATCCTATAACTTTGGGGCATCAGCCCTCTCACTATACCCACCTTGTAAACCCTAGGGGCCTTTCTATTTTGCACAAAGGGTTTATCTTATCGTTTACTTGTTACTTGGAGATATGTAAAGTAACAATACGAGGCTTACCTTCAAATAGACTCTTCCATAGCTCGTTGTGACTTGGTGTGCAAGTTGATACGCCTAATCTTGTCTTCTTCATCATAGGACCCCCCAACCAAAGAACCCAATCAGCCATGGCCAATAACACAAAGTTAATGAGGTTTAATGAAGCAAGGGGGGTATGTATCTTATAGGGGGAGGTGTTACCTTTCGAAAGAGCCTTCAAGCCCTTAGTTTGAGGCGGTGTGCAAGATGCTATGGCTAATCTTGTCCACCTAGGTGTAGGCCCCCCCTGCCCAACAACCCAATCAGCCATGGCCAATAACGCAAAGATAATGAGGTTTAATGAAGCAAGGGGGGTATGTATCTTATAGGGGGAGGTGTTACCTTTCGATAGAGCTATTAAGTGTGAGGTTTCATGAGGTGTGGAAGATGCTATGGCCAATCTTGTCCACCTAGGTGTAGCCCCCCCTTGCCCAACAACCCAATCAGCCATGGCCAATAACGCAAAGATAATGAGGTTTAATGAAGCAAGGGGGGTATGTATCTTATAGGGGGAGGTGTTACCTTTCGATAGAGCTATTAAGCGTGAGGTTTCATGAGGTGTGGAAGATGCTATGGCCAATCTTGTCCACCTAGGTGTAGCCCCCCCTTGCCCAACAACCCAATCAGCCATGGCCAATAACGCAAAGATAATGAGGTTTAATGAAGCAAGGGGGGTATGCATATTATAGGGGGAGGTGTTACCTTTCGATAGAGCTATTAAGCGTGAGGTTTCATGAGGTGTGGAAGATGCTATGGCCAATCTTGTCCACCTAGGTGTAGCCCCCCCCTGCCCAACAACCCAATCAGCCATGGCCAATAACGCAAAGATAATGAGGTTTAATGAAGCAAGGGGGGTATGTATCTTATAGGGGGAGGTGTTACCTTTCGATAGAGCTATTAACCGTGAGGTTTCATGAGGTGTGGAAGATGCTATGGCCAATCTTGTCCACCTAGGTGTAGCCCCCCCCCAACCAAAGAACCCAATCAGCCATGGCCAATAACGCAAAGATAATGAGGTTTAATGAAGCAAGGGGGGTATGCATCTTATAGGAGGAGGTGTTACCTTTCGAAAGAGCTATTAAGCGCGTGGTTTCATGAGGTGTGGACGTTTTTAGGCGTGGTTTGGTGCGCCAATCCTATGGAGAGAGAATTAACCTATCAGCCATGTATAGTTCCATACCCACGCGCATATGTGAAGGATGCGACAAGGAAAAGTGGAAAATATTTCACCTTAGGACTAGTATTCCGCGGTCGCGCGCATCCACCCGTGCAGATTTGCGCTTGTACGCCACCAATCACTCACGCATTTCGTGTGCGCAAAACGCGCTTTTGGAGCGACCATTCTCAAGGATGCTTACGGTCTAAAGACACAAGATAAATTCTAAGCGTATCTATGGGGTATTAACTCTTGGAAAATTTTCGCTAGAGGTCCC
>LGRX02032474.1:0-18757 GCA_001247695.2 Cymbomonas tetramitiformis | reverse complement strand
GTTGCACAAGACTCCATTGGCGTCGTCGGAATTGCATATGGCGATGATGGTACTGATATCATAGATGGTATATGCGTACCAGGGTGCACATGCATATTCATATATGAAGTCCCATCGGGCATAATTGCACCTAACTCCGGTGAGATCAGTGAAATCGCGTAGGGAGACGGTGGTATTGGCATCGCTGATGGTATACGCGTGCCAGAATGAACATGCTCATGTATGTGTGGAGTCCCACCAGGCATGGTCGTAGTCGGAATCACATAAGGTGCCGGCGGTACTGTCACTGTAGGTGGTGTATACACGCCAGAACGAGCGTGCGCATGCATGGGTGGAGTCCCACCATGAGCTAAGCTGTGAATGTGTCCGAGTAACCCGTGCAGTGGGTTTTCCCGCCAGCTCTTCCTTCTGTTGCTGGTCAAGCCGATGTAGAGAGGCACATTATTGTTTTGAAAAAGAGTTCGAAAGTCACTGCACTTTCACGACTACACTGCAACGCACGCCGTATTACTTCAAGGATGTCAGTATAAGACTCCTCGCTTCCTTTTTTTAAGTGTACAAATACGTTCGTTATATCAAAGTACACTGAGATAGAGTACTTCTGTCTTCGCAAATATGTAATAGCCATGCTTTTGGCCTGCCAAGGGCAAAACAATAATGAGCCTCTAAAGGTCCGTTCCTACCGCCTCTGTTACTTATCTTGCTCAGTCCCCTCAATGCCTGTTAACTCTTCTTTCCACCAATCACGCTGCTTTGCGTTACTGACGGTATCTCTGCCAAGCTAGTGGCTCGACCTCGAGCCGATTCTCCTTCTCTTCTCCTCGTATCTTTACCGGTTCTCCTCAAAAGTAGACAGGGTCACGTCATAGCAACCACAATTGCCACTCCTCTGTCACCAAGTTGTCACGTCACCCAGTCGAACTCGGGTCGCCCAAGTAACAGTCGAGAGCGCACTGACCGTGACACCGTTACCGGTAATCCGTCATCCTCCGCGCACCCGCGGCCTCTTCCAAAAGGGTTGCGCGGTGGCAGTGGCACCACCCAGGCAAAGTCGACCTTTTCTCGGACCAGATTTTCTCTCACGGACTCGGGGGGTGTTGGGACCGCCCCTCTCACCAGGTTCGGCATTTTGGATATTGGGGCTTTGGTGAGTTGTTTGCCACTTTATCCCCAGATTTCGCCACCGACCCCTCCCATCCCAAGTGCCGTTGATCTCTGGTGTGCAGTATCGGAGAGAAGACTTCCGCACCCGCGACATGGCACTATACCGACGAAGGGCGTGTTCTGTTGTTCTGGTCTCGCATGCGTGTGAAGATGTAGTAAGGATTTTATTATAGGGGCGGTTCCTGGCACGAATACGCGATGGTGAGACGGTGAGGATGATGGCAATCGTCACTCAATCTGCGGGCCCGGAATGTCACCCTGACTTGTGCCGGCTCATCGAATGCGGCATCACGGACGGTGCGTTTGTAGACTGGGAAGGCGAAAATGATGGCGGTCGTCTTGGTGAGGCTTGCTTTATACAATTTTCCGAGGTGGGGGCACAGATGCTGTTTGGCCTTTGTGTCGAAGTAGGGGGTGCGAATGATGATATTACTGGCGTGTCCGCTCATCCGTGCAGTTGCACAGTAGGGAATACCGGTAGGCCTGCTGCCGATGGCAGCAGGTCTTAGGGTGCTTCAGGCGTCGTCCCAAGCCCCGATCTTTGAAAAAATCATATATTCGTACTGCTGAGAAAATTGATGGAGGGCACATGTAGGTCCAGTGTCCCACCCCCACGGACCTTGACTTCCCGCAGTTGGGGTTCTAGAAATAACCCCAAATTCTCAACAAGATACTTCACCACATCCGCGAAAGTGAATTGCTGCTAAAGCACTAAAGGTAAAACAAAAAGCAATACTTCAACAAACTTGGCGGAAGGCACACAATAGCGTGACCAGTCACTTATGGAAGCTCAAACGTGGACTACATGGAGGAATAACACAGCTAGAACACTATTGGAATGCTGGCTTCAGAACTGAAAGTGTGGATATGACAAGAGGGCGCATATATCATATTTTTCACATCCGAGTTTACACAAAGATGTGGGATGAGCCGTCAGTGCTAATACCTAGGAAAGAACTGGTCAGATACACCCTTCCTGACTGGCCTCTTCCGAATACTAGTTGGAGGCTGGGCATGGGTTTGCAACAGTTCATATAATACCATTGCAGTTGTGAAAGGAAGCACGCAGCCCATGCGATCCGTTTTGAGGTCCGTTGGCATATGATGCAAGTGGTCTCGATACCATCCAGATGGACTACTGCCCTCGAGGGCAGCACTGTCCAGGATTGGAACGCCGATCTTAGTCATGGCAGCTGTCGCCAATCTATTCATCTCCTGGACTCGTTCCACTCGTTGAGGATATTCATGACACTTCTTGGCTTCAGAGGGCGGCCGCGGCAGCCCCACGAGCCTCCACAAGACAAGCACGCCTTGTGCCTGCACGCGCTGCAAGATGAGAGTGAGAGCTTGCAGATTACTGCTATACGCTTCCACCGTTCCCTGGGTTTTCGAAGAGCAAGGAGGCAGGTTTGTTGTGTTCAACAGCTTTACTTTTGCGAGAGTCTTGAATTCCGCATCGCACTTCTTGACGAAGTTGGCACGCCGGGAGGCGCTGGCACTGCCGAAGGTGCCCGGGAAAGCGACATCATGAAAACCACTACCAATCACCACAACGTCGTATGCCAAGAGGCGGCTTTCCAGATTTATATAGTTTACAATCAAAGGCAGACCGAAGAACTTAGGGTTCGGGAAAAAGAATTGACAGCTACGGCACTTGGTGAACTCCTGGAAAGCGTAGAACAGCTCCATCATGAGGGAGTCGCCCAGAAAAAGGTAGTTTTTATCCATCAAGTCAGGCTGCGCGATAAACCGGCGCTGATTAAGGCTACTCTTAAGCTCGCAGCTATGAGGGACCCAGGCGTATTCTGGGGCGCGCGGCAGAGTTATGCGAGGATTGTAGCACCACATATTCCTGGGCACTCCTCCTCGTCTTTGAACCCATCGTCCCGGGGAGTGCGTGCGAGAACGCGCGCAGTCCACATCCTGCTCCTCGTAGCGCGTGTATAGTGACGCCAATGGGTCATTCTCGGGAGAAACTTCCACACCTAGGTTCAGCTCTGTCCAAAACTCGGCAAAACTGTGACACGCTGAGTCTGGGCCGAGTCTGCAGCGAGGCTGACGAGCACTTTCCTGAATTGCCACTTGCTGGGACTTCATCCTTTCCAGTACGCAAGGTCTACAAGCAGCAAACTCCGCTGAATTGGTCGTGCGCACAAAGTCAGCACTGCTTGCGTTCTCCCCGCAGACGTTAGAGCTATAGATCAGCGTGACCATATCATACACTCCTGGATCCGTCAGCTTTGCTTTTATTTCATAGTCGCCGTTTTTAAGGTCTTCTACCTGAGCCGTTACAATGGATGGGCCCTTGAAGGTGACAAGCAACGTATCGCCGCCATATGTCTTTTTAGTACCTGTTGCATCCTTTGCTTCGATAACAAAATTGATGCTTGCTGAAGACTCGAACACTTTCGAGAGCCCAACAACTTGTGAATGCTGCGCGGAAGTGAGTTTGGACGATATGCCTCTTGAATCGTCGCTGTACACAGTCTGGATGTCTTGTACAAATAGCAAGAAAAAAGCGGTCAGTCGGATGGCGACCAGAAATATTGTTTTTTGATTCGGTACGATATCCATGTAAATATCAAGCTTTCTTCACCGCGCAGCTTTAACTTTCTGCCTCAGATAACAAGGATAGCGGCGGTTTGTGCACGTTTGCTGAGGTTTCAGGTCTCAAATGCTCTCTGCTAGCAAGCAGTCGCTCGCACAAATCATGTTATCAATTTTCGCCCCTTTGATACCTGGAGCTCGATACTATTGTTGGAAATGCGGAACAAGGAAGGGCTCCCTTGTCAACTCGGATATTTCGGATACGGATATAAATGCCTGCTACGGCAAGCGAAGGAGCTCGACTTCCATATGCTTCACGGGATACCCGTTTCTGGGAAAGTGCAGCTATGAACTTGCTGCCAGGAAAGTTGCTTCTAGCACGCCACTTTAGAGTATTCGTCTCTGTTTTATGCAAGAATATATTGAATCCCAAATACATACAAGTACTTGTTTCGGACGGGAGGACTTGAAACAAGTGACACCCTATCCCCAGGACAGATCAAGGAACTTGAGACGAGGACGAGGGGCATAGATTAGAATATAAACAGCTGTTTATATATTAAATTATATCGACAGTGTCACCCCTTGCTTGAAGACAGATGCCTTCGCCTGATTTGCAGAGGAGAGCTGTCTCGTCTAGTATGAGTATCTGATGTATGGAATGGAGTTACTCTGGCTGAGACCACGAGCCTCCGGGCGCGATTTTTTTTTCACTTTTTTAAGGATTTTTTTATTTTTCTGTACTAGACCGGAGGCTCTGGTACTTTTCGCGTGAGGCCAAAAAAAAGGTTCTCCGAATGCTTTAAAAACTTTACAGTGCCGAGAATATGTTTAGACAAGCAGAAGTTCTGCTTGGAGCGGGGTCAAAAAGTCATTAGGCTCTTCACAAACACTGGTAATAGGAATTTTACAGTAAACACTGGCAGACAGCAAAACTGTAAATCTTACAAAGTGCATAACTTTTCAATGGATCCTCTATTTTCGATCATCTAACCATCATTCCAAACTGGATTTCACCCCCATCTCCGTTATGCACATGGTTACCTTAAATTTCATCTCTAGGCATATGAAATATCTCGCCTCCCTAGTCGAGTCAAACACTCCCACTTTCGGAATCAACTATGCTACGCTAATATGTTGCCACGTATATCCATTTCACCCAACATGTCGATATATACAATTATATAGATATTGATGATGTTCACTTCAACGAGTTACATACTTTTTCTAGCCTTCTTACTTCGGCTACGCGCCGTGATCGGTACTACCGGCTCTGTCTTTCTCCTTTTCTTTGAAGTCGTACGTTCCCTTGCCCCGCAAATGTCGCACTTGCTACTGCAATTCGCCTTTCCGACGTTCGCATCTCCAAAATACATCGCTATCTTCTTGTGGCGGCATATCTTTTTCTCATCACAATATTCCTTCATGATTTTCAAGCGTTCATGACCCACATCTTGCGTTTGTGCGTTAGTAAGGGACGAAGCAAGCTTATTAAAATCTTGTGCCGAGTATAGCAACAAACATGTGCTATCATTTCCATCTCTACCCGCTCGTCCGATCTCTTGAACGTACCCATCAAGTGAATGCGCCATAGAGTGATGCACAATCCACCGCACATCTGCTTTATCAATTCCCATCCCGAAAGCCGTCGTCGCCACCACTACCTTGGTCGCCCCTTGCATCCACCTCGTGTACACTTCGGACCGCTCGAAATCTTGCAGATCTCCATGAAAATGTCCAGCTAGAATTTGTTGTGTCGTGAGCCAAGTTGATAATTTCTCACATTGCTCCTTTGTGCTACAGTACACTATACCCGATGTTCCCGTCCCATCTCTTTCACTTTGTTCGATGATGAAACTACGAACTTGTGCCCACGATTCCGATACCACCGCCTCGCCCTCGTTTACGATGACCATCCCTTCTTTCTTTTCAACGATTGAAATATTCAAGTTCGTTCTCCTACTAGAGCCCATGAACTTGTCAGCCTGGTCTAATTTCAACGTTTTAATGATATCTTTTGTCGTCTTTTTTGAGGCCGTGCCGGTGAACGCACAAAAGGGAACACCTCTATATGTATATATCTATATAGTAGGTGTATTCTATATAGAAGCTCTCCCAGGCGGCCATACTCCGGGCGAAAATCATGCCCCCATTGACTGATACAATGAGCCTCATCAATAACAAATCTAGCCAAGTGGCCTGACCCATGTAGACCACTTAATACCGCCCGCAGCTCGGTGTCTATCATCAATGACTCCGGTGTGACATATAAAATTCTAATTGTTTGCTCCTTCAAAGCATGTAAAATCGCCCTCTTCTCATTACTCGAGCAACCGCCCGTGAACATAACGGTCGGCACTTCCTTTTCTATTAAACTACGCACTTAATCCTCCATCAGGGCCAGTAACGGCTGGACAACTATTGTCACCCCTCGTGATAATATCGCAGGCAACTGGTAGCACAAACTTTTCCCGGATCCGGTCGCTAGCACCGCTAAAAGGTCATGTTGTGCTAAGGCAGATGTTCATATATCCTCTTGTGGCGGTCGGAACTCTGAATGCCGGAACATGTCTGTATTCACGAATCCCATCTCCTTAGGCCATTGAAATCTATAATCTGCCTCTAATTTGCCACGAAGCCATGCACCCATCCTACAACAGAACACAAAACATAATACAAAATAATTAGTCTCTAGGGCAAGAAAATCTATGACTAAACTTATAACACGCATGACTGAAACTGTCCCTAGCCCACCCTCTCCACCTAAAATGACCCCCCCCGGGGCCTCAAAAGGCCCCCTTCACCCATCCTTATACCCACATGCTCCCCACACCCTGCACTACAGGACTGTGCTGACCCCTCCTTCAATTTCGCATCAGCCCTCTCACTATACCCTATCCTGTATGACACTGATGACACGCATGACTGAAACTGTCCCTAGCCCACCCTCTCCACCTAAAATGACCCTCCCGGGGCCTCAAAAGGCCCCCTTCACCCATCCTTATATCCACATGCTCCACACACCCTGCACTACAGGACTGTGCTGACCCTTCCTTCAATTTCTCATCAGCCCTCTCACTATACCCTATCCTGTATGACACTGATGACACGCATGACTGAAACTGTCCCTAGCCCACCCTCTCCACCTAAAATGACCCTCCCGGGGCCTCAAAAGGCCCCCTTCACCCATCCTTATACCCACATGCTCCCCACACCCTGCACTACAGGACTGTGCTGACCCTTCCTTCAATTTCTCATCAGCCCTCTCACTATACCCTATCCTGTATGACACTGATGACACGCATGACTGAAACTGTCCCTAGCCCACCCTCTCCACCTAAAATGACCCTCCCGGAGCCTCAAAAGGCCCCCTTCACCCATCCTTATACCCACATGCTCCCCACAGCCTGCACTACAGGACTGTGCTGACCCCTCCTTCAATTTCTCATCAGCCCTCTCACTATACCTTATCCTGTATGACACTGATGACACGCATGACTGAAACTGTCCCTAGCCCACCCTCTCCACCTAAAATGACCCTCCCGGGGCCTCAAAAGGCCCCCTTCACCCATCCTTATACCCACATGCTCCCCACAGCCTGCACTACAGGACTGTGCTGACCCCTCCTTCAATTTCTTATCAGCCCTCTCACTATACCCTAAGTATCCTGTATGACACTGATGGCACTCATGACTGAAACTGTCCCTAGCCCACCCTCTCCACCTAAAATGACCCTCCCGGGGCCTCAAAAGGCCCCCTTCACCCATCCTTATACCCACATGCTCCCCACAGCCTGCACTACAGGACTGTGCTGACCCTTTCTTCAATTTCTCATCAGCCCTCTCACTATACCCTATCCTGTATGACACTGATGACACGCATGACTGAAACTGTCCCTAGCCCACCCTCTCCACCTAAAATGACCCTCCCGGGGCCTCAAAAGGCCCCCTTCACCCATCCTTATACCCACATGCTCCCCACACCCTGCACTACAGGACTGTGCTGACCCTTCCTTCAATTTCTCATCAGCCCTCTCACTATACCCTATCCTGTATGACACTGATGACACGCATGACTGAAACTGTCCCTAGCCCACCCTCTCCACCTAAAATGACCCTCCCGGGGCCTCAAAAGGCCCCCTTCACCCATCCTTATACCCACATGCTCCCCACACCCTGCACTACAGGACTGTGCTGACCCTTCCTTCAATTTCTCATCAGCCCTCTCACTATACCCTATCCTGTAACTTTGGGGCATCAGCCCTCTCACTATACCCACCTTGTAAACCCTAGGGGCCTTTCTATTTTGCACAAAGGGTTTATCTTATCGTTTACTTGTTACTTGGAGATATGTAAAGTAACAATACGAGGCTTACCTTCAAATAGACTCTTCCATAGCTCGTTGTGACTTGGTGTGCAAGTTGATACGCCTAATCTTGTCTTCTTCATCATAGGACCCCCCAACCAAAGAACCCAATCAGCCATGGCCAATAACACAAAGTTAATGAGGTTTAATGAAGCAAGGGGGGTATGTATCTTATAGGGGGAGGTGTTACCTTTCGAAAGAGCCTTCAAGCCCTTAGTTTGAGGCGGTGTGCAAGATGCTATGGCTAATCTTGTCCACCTAGGTGTAGCCCCCCCCTGCCCAACAACCCAATCAGCCATGGCCAATAACGCAAAGATAATGAGGTTTAATGAAGCAAGGGGTGGGTATGTATCTTATAGGGGGAGGTGTTACCTTTCGATAGAGCTATTAAGTGTGAGGTTTCATGAGGTGTGGAAGATGCTATGGCCAATCTTGTCCACCTAGGTGTAGCCCCCCCCCTGCCCAACAACCCAATCAGCCATGGACAATAACGCAAAGATAATGAGGTTTAATGAAGCAAGGGGGGTATGTATCTTATAGGGGGAGGTGTTACCTTTCGATAGAGCTATTAAGCGTGAGGTTTCATGAGGTGTGGAAGATGCTATGGCTAATCTTGTCCACCTAGGTGTAGCCCCCCCTTGCCCAACAACCCAATCAGCCATGGCCAATAACGCAAAGATAATGAGGTTTAATGAAGCAAGGGGGGTATGTATCTTATAGGGGGAGGTGTTACCTTTCGATAGAGCTATTAAGCGTGAGGTTTCATGAGGTGTGGAAGATGCTATGGCCAATCTTGTCCACCTAGGTGTAGCCCCCCCTTGCCCAACAACCCAATCAGCCATGGCCAATAACGCAAAGATAATGAGGTTTAATGAAGCAAGGGGGGTATGTATCTTATAGGGGGAGGTGTTACCTTTCGATAGAGCTATTAAGCGTGAGGTTTCATGAGGTGTGGAAGATGCTATGGCCAATCTTGTCCACCTAGGTGTAGCCCCCCCTTGCCCAACAACCCAATCAGCCATGGCCAATAACGCAAAGATAATGAGGTTTAATGAAGCAAGGGGGGTATGCATATTATAGGGGAAGGTGTTACCTTTCGAAAGAGCTATTAAGCGCGTGGTTTCATGAGGTGTGGACGTTTTTAGGCGTGGTTTGGTGCGCCAATCCTATGGAGAGAGAATTAACCTATCAGCCATGTATAGTTCCATACCCACGCGCATATGTGAAGGAACCGACAAGGAAAAGTGGAAAATATTTCACCTTAGGACTAGTATTCCGCGGTCGCGCGCATCCACCCGTGCAGATTTGCGCTTGTACGCCACCAATCACTCACGCATTTCGTGTGCGCAAAACGCGCTTTTGGAGCGACCATTCTCAAGGATGCTTACGGTCTAAAGACACAAGACAAATTCTAAGCGTATCTATGGGGTATTAACTCTTGGAAAATTTTCGCTAGAGGTCCCACAAAAAATTCTAGACATCTCAATAACGTGTCGAAAATCCGTTCTGTTGCGGTCCGTGCGGCAGTTCGGAAGAAAAAAGGTAGCGAAATTCAGCCCAAAACACGAAAAGAACCAGAGTTTACGAGCTGCTTTCCATTCTTGTCGTGTCGAAAATCGCGATCGGCCGCGGCCTTCGCGATCAAACTACGGTCTCGGTAGAGTAGAATGGAAATATATATACGAAATGAAATCAATCAAATATCCGTACATCTCCGTGTACGACACGAAGGAACAAATTTACCCCCCGCCCCCCCTCCCCTCCGACTGAAAATACACTATAAACACCTCACCGCACCCGACCTACTCTTGTCCCAGGAGTTTCTCCAAAAAGCGGCCATTTGCATGTGATCGAAACGTTACAGTTGATCGAAGAGGCTCGGAGAAACTCTGGCATGTCTTGGCAAAAGCGCTCAAATGCCCGTTTTCGCTATCGCTCTTTTCCACGGAACAGGTTCACGAAAAACAGCCTCAAGGGCTGATAAGATAATTTATTGCAAGTTGTGTAGAGTGTAGTTAATGATTTGAAGAAAACTCGCCGGAATATTGAAGTTAAGGCATCTTCACGGGGAACCCAATCTTACTGGAATATCCCGGTTCAAGATATCAGACAGTTAGTGAACCAATATAGATAAACTCTCATAAGAAATAAACCCTAAGCTAGATATACCCGGAACGGTCACGGAGTCAGGATTCGCGGCCATGAATCTGAAATTCCCGGCCGCGAATTCCGAGGAACGGTCTCGAGTCTAACTACATGTGACACTCGGTGTGTCACAGCACGGGCTTACGGATCAGTCACGGTCCAGTGTTGGCTACCTAGGAATCTGTCATAGGGGCCTGCACCGGGACTCCCGGTCAGCGCGGAGGGCTGCCTATACGGATTTCAGCACACCACCCCAGCACTGTGGGTGGTGACTGGCAGGCAAGGTTGGCAATCAGATGATTTCAGATCTGAATTCAGATCTGAAACGTCTGATCTGATCTGAAACGTCTGAAATGTCTGAAACATCTGAAAAATGGTCCCCAATATTCATACGGGCTTGTGCAGGGGGTGTTTTGGGCAGAATTAAGACTCCCCGAAGGCGTTTTGGGCAATGTACGCATTAGCACGTGGCACCAAATGATACCATTAGGCTTTACACATCCATCGATAATTTATTCAGGGCTTTTTTGAGTCAAAATCTCAGAAACTCATAATGAAAACATATATTACATAATGATAAAGACATTATAAAATGAAATGGAAAAAAGGGCCTTCATCGGTTATGGTTTAATATATATTAGGGTTTTATGGTTTGCATAACATTTAGGGTTTAAGGGTTTCACGGCTTAGGGTTTTAGGGTTTGATGCGTTTTGGTTTTAGGGTTTCACGATGTAGGGTTTTAGATTTTTCGTGTTTAGGGTTTAAGGGTTTTAGGCCTTCCGAATATCCGAAATCAAAAAAAAAACGAGTCAATGAGAAATAGTTACCGGACCGGTTTTATGGTTACATGCGATGTCCAGATCGATAAACCCTGCTAATTCTCCCCGTCGTCTGATTTTGTCTGATAGTTAAGACGCGTCGTCTGATTTTGTCTGATAATTATGGCTCGTCATCTGAAACATCTGAAACCATCTGAAAAAAACCTGGTCTGATCTGAATCTGAAACCTGAATTCCGATCTGAATATCTGATCGTCTGATTCCCATCTGATTGCCAACCTTGCTGACAGGTAAGTCAGAGAAGTAAAGATAAGTTAGGGTAGGAGCTAGGGTGACAAACCTAACTGCTAATCCATTTGTGCTATTCTGATACACAAATTGGAACCCTCTAGCTAGCACAAGTGCAGAAACCTACGGGCAAGTAGCTCCCGCTAAACAACTGAAAGGCACTGTGTAAGCAAACCAGATTGAAGAATGTAGACGTCAAAGCAAAGCATAAACCAAATTGAAGACCATGTTGAGGTCAAAGTACATCTCAGTACACCACCAGAGTGGTGCACTGCCAGAGCCAGAAGGAAAGCTACTCGGGGTCAAAGTCCAGAGGGGCACCGCCACCACAATGTCCACGGTAGTAGCCTGCAGCACTGCTTTCCAGTGGGTCAGGCGGCCGGTGAACCACCGTCGGAACCCCCAGTGCGAGAAAGACAGATCCGCTGTCCGGCTAAGCTCGCTGAGAATCAAACTGATAATCACATAAACCGTGTCTGGCCGAGGCTTTATGCTCTCGGAAACCCAGACAGTGAAACAAGACTGTACTACTGTACTGTACTACTGTACTGTACTACTGTACAATACAGTGCTAGGATGTCACGGACACGATACGGAAGCAGGGTCAGGCTAGGGGCTAGTCAGAGCCCATAATAACTAAGCCTAAACCCGAAGTCCAACACACCACCCGTGGGTGTGACTACCTAGCAAAGCAGGTACAGCATAATACAGCCACGAGATAATAAACAAACACCTAACATTCACTTCGGTGGAAACCGATCACTTCTAGCTGGGTGCCGGGGTCTTGACCCGGTCAACCCACTACTGGGCTAAAGCTAATCAAGCTGCCAGGATAATCGCTAGGAAACTCAGCCACTTTGAAGCTGGTCAGCAGAGCTGAGTTCAGCGGTCGGGACACAAGCACAGAAGATTCCCGAAGTGAATTGCAAGCTGCCTGTCGTAGATTGAGCACCACCAGACCCAAGCGGGCAAGGTGGATCCGTAGCAGAAAGCACAGTAACAGAAAACTGTAAGGATTCCGAAAGCACTGAAGAACTTAAACAAGTAGATTCCCACGGCGGCTTGAGCATTGAAGAAGCATACACAAGAACCCCATCGTCTGGCGGCCAATCACGGATGTCCAGAGAACCAAGCGGCGGATCTGAAGTAAGGAGATCTCCAGTAGACCGACGGGCGGTGGCTCCGGGCTCAACCAGGCCCCTGTCACCACCGCCCACGGCAACCAGAGATGCCGTAGCGCTGGCCAGCAGAGAACAACAAAGCACTGAAGACATTAAAGCACATCGGAGAAAACTCGGCGGAGTCCGCGGACGGTACACCGGAGCTGCTACTGGCGACGCTCCCCTGTCAGAGTCATGCTCAAGAGTGCCGAAGGAGCCAAAAGCCACTTGCTGCCCGCCGTCAGAGTCATTGTCAGAGCCCTGGTCATTGTCAGAGACTTCAGAGCCAATGTCAGAAGCCTCAATCCCCATGCCAGCAAACAGCGGAGCCGGTGCAGAGTCGCCAAGCTGGAGTGACGGGACAGAGCCAGGCAAGCCGAGAGAGCCAGGGACAACCACTGGCGGGTCATGAGCCGCAGGCACACCACCAGCCACGAGTGCAGAGGGATGCCGAACCGCAGGCGGTGGCGGAATCGAGCCCCGTGCATCCGAGTGGAATGTGGCCAGACCAAACTGAGCCATGCCGTCATCGTCAGCCGCCGCAACCTGAGCGGAAGCCGCCGCATCCTGAAAGTGCCGCAGAGATGTGGGCTCAGCCGTCACAAAAGAATGTGCCGACAGCTCGACCACCTCTGGGCGACCCTCCATCGTGCAGAGCGACTCGAAGGCATGTTCATCCCCAGCGTCATAGAAACGCTGGAAACGAACAGCCAGGCAGTCAGTCTCATAGTCCTCAACCGCACCACAATAGTGGGCAGAGTGAGGACCGCCGTTGGGGCATTCAGCATGCCAGTGCTTCAAACCACTTTGTGCACACTCCGCATTTCTGCAGTGGGGCACGAAGGCACCGCTCTTCTTGTCAAATGAGACAGGAGGAGCGGTTCCAAGTGGCTTAACACCAGCACGATGATGCTTAGCAGCAGAGCGGGTAAGGTGCTTGCCCGCAGGCGGTGCCCCTTCCCGCTCCTGCCGCTTTAGGTCACGAATGTCCTGCTGCATGCGCTCCAGCTGCTTCTGCAGACTGGACAACGCCGCAGCCAGGTCAGACGCGCCATCGCCGAATGACAGAGCAGAAATAGGGGCGCCAGAGACTTTCAGGCCGTGGCGGAACTGCTCCCCGCGCACACGAGCCTGAATAGTCAAAAGAGACACGCCCTGCCGCTGGTCAGCTCGAGCCAGAGAGTTAGCCAAATCACGGTACAAAGCCGAATTGCCGAGAGCCTTGAGAAACTGCCGCTTCACCGCGTCCTCTGGCAAGTTGTGGGAACGCTGAACGTCCCGCAACAGGCCATTGAACTCACGGATGCCACGGTCAGGATCTCCGCTGCTGGGGATGCGAACCGCCAGCAGCGACTCAAAAGAGTCAAAGGGCTCTGAGCGTTCCTGGAGCATGCGTACCACCTCTAGCTAGGGAAGCACGCTTGCCATCTCCAGGAACGTCAGACCCAGAGGCCTCAAGCCAGTCACGAGCAGGCGAGCCAGGGCGAGCCAAAAACGTCAGAGCCGAAAGCAGCAATTCATTGGCCTTATGCCTAGCCTCAACAGCCACGTCAGCCAGGTCAAAGAGGGGAGCAAACGCCTGCGACTGGAGCAAGAACTGTGCGCGCAACTCATGCACGATTTGTGAAAAAATGTCGACTGCATCTGTCTCTGTTCCAGCGAAGCGGTCCGATTTGTCTCCGAGAATTTTCGTAGCAACGATTTTGGCGACCTTCCTGTCAAAATTTTCTCGAGCCAGCTGCTGACATTTCTCAAGATTTTCTCTCGCAGCTGCGGTGGTCGGAGCTGGCAGCTGCGGTGTCTGTGGTGTCGCTGAGTGCTGTGCACCCACATCATCAAAAATCGTCTCTAATCTACGGACGCGAGACCGCGTCACTCTATTTGCTGTAGCAACCATGATGGAGAGACAGTGGAAAGGTCGAGCTAAGCAGGGTGGTGGCATAAAATTGTCACAGCGGCCAGATATTCCGTAGAAGCCTCAGCAGAACAGATCAAAATCCACAGGTCGTGAGCGTAAGCATGAGAGCGGCCAAAATCCGCAACGTGTGGAGCGACCTCGCCAGAGCTAGTGGCACACGAAGCAAATCAACTCTCGTTGCGACGATACTGCTGCAAAAAAAAATAACCCGTCACAAATTGCTGATCTCCTGCGCAGCGAAGGCGAGCACAAGGCGTGCCGCCATCACTGCCAAGCTAAAAGGCCATACCGCGAGAATAATACACCACCGCCCAAGTGGGCGCTCAGCCCCTCCTACGTCCTACTTAGCCGAACATGGCAACAGCAAGGCGCTGTGCCATCATCAGAATCACCGGAAAGCCGGTGCGGGCCATAACCTGCGAGAAAGACAGATCCGTTGTCCGGCTAAGCTCGCTGAGAATCAAACTGATAATCGCATAAACAGTGTCTGGCCGAGGCTTTATGCTCTCGGAAACCCAGACAGTGAAACAAGACTGTACTACTGTACTGTACTACTGTACAATACAATGCTAGGATGTCACGGACACGATACGGAAGCAGGGTCAGGCTAGGGGCTAGTCAGAGCCCATAATAACTAAGCCTAAACCCGAAGTCCAGCACCCAGGGAGTGCAGTACTGCATCCAGAGTGACGGGGTCCAGCTCGGATATACCAGTGTATATGCATAAATCCCCCCTGCACAGCACAGGCTGCGGTGCAGCCCGACCCGATACCTGCACAGAGTCGATGTCATTGGCCGCCGTGTAGGCGGCAGCCCCCACACCCATGATCGAGATGAAAAGAATGAGGGAGATAAAGTAAGGGAACCCCCACGGGCCCGCGTGCGCGGGGAAGCCCCACGGCGGCTTGCCACATCCGTAGGTGTGGGAAGCACCACCAGACTCAGGCACGTGGGCTGCGGGCTCTGACGCATGATTGGCCGAGATGGCCGGAGCCCGCGGCTTGACGGTGAAGTTGCCGTCTGCAAAATCCTCGTAGTCGTCGGTGTCGTAGCCGGTCAAGTCAACCGGCGCAACCGCGGCGTGGTTGACAGTCTCCACAACCCCCGCGAATTCACCGCCGGACTTCTCCGTGGTGGTCACCCGTGTCGAGTGAAGGGACACCGGCGGGCCGTAGCCGTAGAGCTCCAGGAGCTCTTTCTCATTCTCCAAGACAGGCATAGCAAGGGCCGGCACGGCGGATGCCGATGCCGCCGCACCACCTGCCGGAACCTGCTCCTCCGGCGTGAGACCTGCGCCTGCAGTGTCACACACCAAAGCCGAAGCCTGCGTCGCAATGCCCCCAGGCGGCGGGAAAGAGGCGTGAGTGTAGTGTACCTTAGGCTCTACCGCCGCGTTGACCTCCGCCGCGAGGTCGCCCAGCCGCTGCAGGATGCCGTCGCCGGACGTCTCCGCCACCGGTGTCACCGCGTCAACGGAGAAGCCGTAGGCCGACACGTCGATGCCCCCCGCAACGCCCCCGCACAGCACCGCTGGCGGACCGTACACCGTCGCCGCGCGGGCAAAGGCCTCAGCTCCATCATCCGCCGCCTCCTAAAAAAAGACAACACACATGGCGAGGGCATGCACGCCCTCCGCATCCTCGTCGTCGATGGGGATACAGAAAGCCGCGGCCGAGGTGGGGGAATGTTGGCGACCGCCAAGAGGGCAGTCGCGGTAGAAATGATAAAGGTCCTTACCGGTCTTCTTGCAGCGGGTACACAGCGGCTTAGCCCGCTGCTCGTCACGATCGTAGCCCACCGCCGGTGGGGATTGGACCCCCATACCGGAATATCCAAGTACACTAGATATCAGAAACTCCCGTACTCGTGTGGATAAACTGTATAAGATAAATAAACCCTAAGCTAGATATACCCGGAACGGTCTCGGACGGTCTCGGTGTCTAGCCTACCTGTGACACAGCGTGTGTCACAGTACGAACCTACAGATCAGTCAGTAGTCCAGTGTTGGTCCTAGAGATCTGTCATAGGGGCCTGACCGGGACTCCCAGTCAGGGCTGCCTATACAGATTTCAGCACACCACCCCAGCACTGTGGGTGGTGACTGTCTAGGAGAGTCAGAAAATGTAAGGCTGTTAGTGTTAGGGCAGGAGCTAGGTGACAAGTCCAACTGCTAATCTAACTGTGCAATTCTGATACACAAATTAGAACCCTCTAGCTAGCACAAGAGCAGAAACTCACAGGCAATTAAGGTCCTGCTAAACTACTGAAAGGCCCTGTGCCAGCAAGTCAAATTGAAGATTTCAAAGGTGTCAAAGCAAAACCATAAACCAGATTGAAGAAGTCTTTGAGGTCACAGGAGTTCTGCACACCACCATGTTGGTGTGCCTCCAGAGTGAGTAAGAAGTCAATCGACCGTGTCAAAGTAGTCAGCGGTGGCCTCACGGAAGTCCATCCCATAGTAGGAAGTAAAGTAACCAGCACCGTAGTAGTGCTGAACATCCAGAGGACCGCTCTCATGTAAGGCCATGCCGTAGTAGAATGCCATGTCAATACCCAAATCCGCTTGAGCCAAATCCTGAAATGCTAAAAAGCTCAAAGTGTCAGGAGGCTCGGGCGGCTGAAGCTGTGGCACATCGTCAGGCAATAGGAGACACTGAGCCGTCATCACCGGATCAAGAAAATCATTCGTAGAGAAAAATGACGGAGCCTCCCAATCGAGATCACCACCAGGCGAAGGCATCTCCGTAGCCGGTGCACATGCCGACACGGCAGAAGCCGTGGAAGCTGAGACAGATACACCTGCAAACGAAATGCACAAGAGCGAGAGCACCGCGAGAGCGCCGATCGCCGGCGTGCCAAAGCCGAAAGGCGGCACACCGCACCCGATAGCTCCGGACGGAGCCCGCGGCTTCACCGCGAAAGTACCGTCGGCGTAATCCTCGTAGTCGTCCGTGTCATAGCCTGTCAGGTCAGCCGGGTGGACGGCGGCGTGATTCACCGTCTGCACGAAGCCTCCGAACTCACCGCGTGTCGCCTCCGTGGTGGTTACCCGCGCCGATTGAGCTGGCGCGGGCCGTACATCCTTCGCCTGCGAAACAGGCATAGCAGGGGCCGGCACGGCGGACGCCGATGCCGCCGCACCACCTGCCGGAACCTGCCCCTCCGGTGTGATCCCCGCCGCAGCGGCAGGGCCACACACCAGAGCCGACGCATGCTCCTCAACCGCACTCCCAGGAACAAAGGACGCGTGAGTGTAATGTACCTTCTCCTGGGCGGCCTGAACCTCAGTGGTGAGGGCATCAAGCCGCCGCAAGATGTCCTCGTCGTCGGTCCCGCCAGAAGGCGGAGGCGGCACGGAGAAACCGTAGGCCGCCACGTCGATCCCACCGACGCCGTCCGTGGAAAGCACCGCGGGCGGACCATACGCCAACGCCGCATGCGAGAACGCCTCCGGTCCACTGTCCGCCGCGTCCTGGAAGACCTGCACGAGCGCCAATGCGTGCAGGCCCTCCGCGTCCTCCTGCTCAATGGGAATGCAGAAAGCCGCAGCCGTGGCTGGCGAGTGTTGGCGACCGCCAAGCGGGCAGTCGCGGTACGGGTGATACACCTCACCTTTACCGGTCTTGCGGCAACGGTGGCACAGCGGCTTGGCCTTCATGCTGTCGCGGTCGAAGCCGACCGCGGGGGGGTTGCCCGCACCCACGCGAAACCCCCTCGGATGCTGCTTGCCCCGATGCTGCGGCTGCGGCTGCTGTCCCCCGCCCGCACGGCCACCTCGCACCAAGGCCTTCAAGGCCGCAATCTCCTCGAGGAGCACAGTGTACTCCGACGACGTGACCAGAGCGGAGGGCTTACCGTCCATCCCCAGCACCTGCTTCTCACGTACCGCCGCCCCCTCGTCCGACTGTGCCCATGCCTGGAAGATGGCCACGACGAGAGCCTGAAGCGAGCGGAGAGTGACTCCGCCGAGGTCACCCGCAAGCGGATAACGCACCTTCACCGCCGCGTAGAAGATCGGGTCGAGGCGGTTGTAGAGTGACAGCTTACGGGTCTCGTCGGTGGGCTGCCAGTCAGGAGCGCGGTTATCCCGCACCAGACGTTGCTCACGAGCCAAGATCGGCTGCGGGTCAACGCCCGCGGGATAACGAAGAGCCGCGTGCTCCTGCTGGTGACTCTCGCGTAGAGCTGCCGGCACGCTCCCCTTGATGATGTCGATAAGAGCACGACGTCCATCTCGGTCAGCCGAGGAGTCCGTACCGCGAAGCCAGGTGTCCGCCACTGAGTTGCGCTCCACGACGAGGGCCAACACGTCGTAGAGAAGCCCATTAACCTTCTCGATAACCAGAGAGGTGGGGTCGTCGAGGTCAAAGGGAGACAAATCCAGCCCAGCG
>LGRX02032473.1:0-21474 GCA_001247695.2 Cymbomonas tetramitiformis | reverse complement strand
ATATCCCCAGGGAGATGCATTTTCACTTTCCATCAGCTTACGTTGGAACATCAAGGCATTAGTTAGACAGTGAAACTCAGAATTCCACAGTCGTGAAAGGATATCCCCAGGGAGATGCATTTTCACTTTCCATCAGCTTACGTTGGAACATCAAATCATTAGTTAGACAGTGAAACTCAGAATTCCACAGTCGCGAAAGGATATCCCCAGGGAGATGCATTTTCACTTTCCATCAAGCTTACGTTGGAACATCAAGTCATTAGTTAGACAGTGAAACTCAGAATTCCACAGTCGTGAAAGGATATCCCCAGGGAGATGCATTTTCACTTTCCATCAGCTTACGTTGGAACATCAAATCATTAGTTAGACAGTGAAACTCAGGAATCTACAGCTCAAAGGATATCCCCCAGGAGACATTTTCACTTTCCAGCAGCTTACGTTGGAACATCAAGTCATTAGTTGACAGTGAAACTCAGAATTCCACAGTCGTGAAAAAGGATATCCCCAGGGAGATGCATTTTCACTTTCCATCAGCTTACGTTGGAACATCAAGTCATTGCCAGACAGTGAAACTCAGAATTCCACAGTCGGCTAAAGGATATCCCCAGGAGATGCATTTTCACTTTCCATCAGCTTACGTTGGAAACATCAAGCAGTTAGACAGTGAAAAACTCCAGAATTCCATACAGTCGCGGAAAGGATATCCCCAGGAGATGCATTTTCACTTTCCAAAGAAGCCACGTTGGAACATCAAACTCAAGGTTAGACAGTGAAACTCAGAATTCCACAGTCGCGGAAAGGATATTCCGTGGAGATGCATTTTCACTTTCCAAGAGTTTACGTTGGAACATCAAATCATTATTAGACAGTGAAACTCAGACTCCACAGTCGGAAAGGATATCCCTGTGAGATGCATTTTCACTTTCCAAGAAATTACGTTGGAACATCAAGCCAAGTTGTGACAGTGAAACTCAGAATTCCACAGTCGTGAAAGGATATCCCCAGGGAGATGCATTTTCACTTTCCATCAGCTTACGTTGGAACATCAAGTCATTAGTTAGACAGTGAAACTCAGAATTCCACAGTCGTGAAAGGATATCCCCAGGGAGATGCATTTTCACTTTCCAGCAGCTTACGTTGGAACATCAAGTCATTAGTTAGACAGTGAAACTCAGAATTCCACAGTCGTGAAAGGATATCCCCAGGGAGATGCATTTTCACTTTCCAGCAGCTTACGTTGGAACATCAAGTCATTAGTTAGACAGTGAAACTCAGAATTCCACAGTCGTGAAAGGATATCCCCAGGGAGATGCATTTTCACTTTCCATCAGCTTACGTTGGAACATCAAATCATTAGTCAGACAGCAGGTTCTGTTCCAGAAGAAGAATCAAACTAGAACTGAGCACTGGCATGTCATCGCCGCCAGGGATACAGGCAAATGACGAGTGCGGAACTCTTCCTAGATTTCTAATCAATGATGAAAGAGGCCAAGCGTCTCTAGCAACCAATTTTTTCATCTATACCTTTGATCCTGCACGGAAAGCCTGTAAAACTGTGAAACGTAATATAGCGTACATATCTGACTCGAGGCGGTGATATTTTTATTAGTTTCTTGCGGCGGATTGCGTGCGAGAAGAGGGGGGATTCCAAGTCTGAGGGAGAGTGGAGTTGGTGGCTGTTGGGGCCGGCGTTCCTGAACGGAGGGGATTCCTGCATGTTGAGTTCCAAGGGTGGGGGGGCAAGGGGTTGTCAAGGTCTGCATTATGGAAATGGATGTTCGCAGTGTTGCCTTGTTTTGGCAATAAAATTTTGTCTCAATTTCTGTGCATTTGTTCTCGAAACCAAAGAAAGAAATTGAGTTGAAAACCATTTCCCAAATCAGCCGCAATAACGCAATGAAATGACTTAGTTACTTGGAGCCAAAATGGCAGTCTTCTATATTCTTCAATATTGTATCAAATTTTCTCAATCTGGTCAAATTTTTCAAAACGCAATTTAGCAAAGTTGGGAAGAAGCTCTTTCTTCAGTATTCCTCAGCAACCCTTTTGAAATGACTCACAACCAATTATGAGTCAAGGTCATGCAAACGCGCCAATGCTCTTCTCCATAGTGATGGGGATGGAGAGCTGATGGAGGGGCTGTGCATCCAGGTCCGTGCACAAGACTGCAAACTAGACCCGGGAGGGGGGTGCTACACGTCAAGATTTAACGGCGGAGAGGGGGGATGGCTTCAATCAAGGTGTTGCTCCGGCATGTTTGACCGGAGAGGCGCGGCGCGTGAGGATCCACGGCAGGTGGCAGCTCCCTCATATCGCCACAATCGGACAACAGTCGAGACCCACGGAGTTTCCCGAAATGTGTCAAGGTGAAGAGGGGGTCTGCTAAAGAAGTGAAATGCAGGCAGGTGTTGAGCACTTTCTCTTTGACAAGAGGTGGCCCCCGAGCTTGGCAGCTCTAAGAGAACCCTTGCCCGAATGAGGTTTATAAGGGTTCAAAAAATTGGGATATTTCACTGAAGTCACCGAGAGTGCAAGATGTGCAAGATGCAGCGGGCCAGGATCTAGAGGGAGCCACACTGGAGAGCACGAGACGCACGTGGTATAGCCACCGCAATTGTAATATCCGGCAGAGCAGGCTGGCGCACTGCTCGAGCAAGAAGTGTAGGTTAACCCTGTGGGCCAATCCCCCCAAAAACGGCTGTCAAAGAGCTTCAAAAATATCAACACGCACATGCAGAATGCATTGGTACCACACAAGAGCAAGAGCTCGCCATCGGGCGCTGCAATGTAACCACCCCATATGTGCCAGGGGCGCTACCATGTAACCACCCCATATGTGCCAGGGGCGCTACAATGTAACCACCCCATATGCCAGGCGCTACCATGTAACCAATGTGTGCTAGGGGCGCTGCAATGTAACCACCCCATGTGCCAGGGGCGCTGCAATGTAATCACCCCATATGTGCCAGGGGGCGCTACAATGTAAACACCCTCTATGTGTGCCAGGGGCGCTAAATGGTCCACCCCATGTGTGCCAGGGCGCTACAATGTAACCACCCCATGTGTGCCAGGGCGCTGCAATGTAACCACCCCATGTGTGCCAGGGGCGCTGCAATGTAATCACTCCATATGTGCCAGGGTCTGCCAACAGCCCGGGACACACCTGTCGGGGCAGTTGTTGAAGGGGAAGACGTCTGCAATATAGAACGCCTGCCATCATCTGTGGCGTGTAAAGCATCTGCCACGAGCGAAGCATCTGCCACGCTCCCAAACATGGCCGCCCTCTCCTCAGGCCAGCCTCATATTTGTGCCACACACCCAGCAAATACACGCGGAGGGTGTGGCAATGACCATTACTGTGTGAGCGTGTGCAGCAGACCCCTGGGAAGAGTGGTGCGGCGGGAGCCACGTGTATAGTCTGCGCTAGATGTGCCACGTGGCGCGCACCTTCTTCAAGGAGGCGGCGGTTGGAGGCGCCCACTTGGCACCCAGTGAAGGCCGGGCTGGTAGGGATCTCCCGCGTATCCGAGGAGTCCGCGATGTCTTTCACCTGGCCCGAAACAAGGCTGTAGTAGTCCCCCTGATCGAGTATCCACCTCCCCTTGCACCTCACCGTCCCGATTCCACCTTCCTCAATCGGAGCCATTGTTGTGACACAGTCCCTTGCAGGCCCGAGCCGCATTCTGGTGTCCCACATTGCCCTCACGTCAACCCCATCATAGACCCATGTCAGGTTGTTCCGGTACAAGCATAGCAATAATACCTAAAACGCCTCGTTCCGAGAATAATTGACAAGCCACAGTAAAAACCCAGGCCCATCCCAGGCCTTACACGCCCACTGCGACACCAGGCCTCACACGCCCACTGCGACGCCAGGCCACACACGCCCACCGCGACGCCAGGCCTCACACGCCCACTGCGACGCCAGGCCTCACACGCCCACTGCGACGCCAGGCCTCACACGCCCACTGCGACGCCAGGCCTCACACGCCCACTGCGACGCCAGGCCTCACACGCCCACTGCGACGCCAGGCCTCACACGCATAAGGCCTCAGCAAGGCCCCTGAGTGGTAAGCGGGAAGCACACCTCAACGAGGATGTACCAGTTCCCCTCTTGCACTAGAAACCGCTCCGCGAGCCCACCAGATTGATACTCGAAGGGCTGCGCCCTGGAGTACCAACATTCATCTTGCAATCCCACCTCGCTCCGACCCTGCGTCACGTTGCCCTCCTCCAGCCGCATAAGGCATGACCCGCGCACACCCCTCTACGATTGTTGTGCAGGGCAATCACTGCCGTATCACAAAGGGATAATGCCACAAGTGTCAGGTACCACCACTAGGCGCCAACTGGTCTCACCTCTCGCTTGAAAACAACACACCAGGGCAAACAGCCCACACCGCCCAAGTTGTGCCACAAGCCGCAGGCCGCCCTATGGACTGCACTACTCAAGGGCAAAGCAAAGCTGAGGGAACAACCTATGAGCCGCTCTCCTCAGACTGTCACACCTGCATCACAAAGCAAGTGACTGGGGCGATGCGAGCGTGAGCCCGTACCTCATCTGAGAGACAGAGGTTCCAGGAAGCGGAGGCTTGGAGGTCGCTTGCCACCTTGGCCCCGAAAACAGAGTCTCGGAAGTTGTAGTTAATTACCACCACGATGCTGTACACAGTCTCTACAGCGCCGCAGTCCACCTTGCATTGAGATGTGAAGCCCGGTGCTGGACGAAACCTCCCCACAGTTGCCATCAGTGCTCAGCTTGCTTCCCTTCTTCAGGGCATGTCCCCGCCCCTGGTCCACCGCGTGCAATGATTCTAACTGTGCCAAGTCCTCCCCGCAGCATGAGACTCGTTTACACCACTGTCGGGACGCTGAGTCTAGGCCTGCATGAAGGAACTCATGATTGAAAATAGCGACTCCTCTCACTCTTGCTGCAGCATTAAACAGTTAACCCCTGAAGATCAATTTGTAAGAGTGTTCTGCACGTGGTAGAGTGCTAAGATGAACGCCCTTCATTCCCTACCACACTGCCCAGGCCATCTCGTTGTGCAGGTGTTGAACCGAGTTGCAGTGAAAATTATGATCCCAGAGGGTCAAAAAAGGCGCCAATCCGCAAAGGAGGTTCCTATCGGTCCACCAAAGAGCCCTCCCACAGACACTGCTGCAGGCAGCGTGCCCAGGGATGGGTGACCAGAGCTTACCTTGGAAATCCTTCCGTTCAAAGGGAGTATCGCAGCGGTTATCACCACATGTCAGTGGCTGCCATATCTGCACGGCACCACGTGTCCTAACACATGTCACGACCAAAGTGGATGCTCGATCTCAGCCATGAAGCACTTTGATGCATAGATAGCAGGAAACACCAACGTGACCTGCGTTCGGCGATCACGAATTTGATCATGAACATGTTCGTGAACAATTCAATTCACCTCATTGTGAGAAATGATTCCACTATTTGTACCTCACTAGTCGGGGACGGAATTTTTGTGTAGCTTTTTTTATGGAGTGCATGTTATAGTGGGGCCTTTACATAGAAAAAGTTGGATGCAAAACGGCGGGTCCAAAAAATGTTTTTTGTTAAAGTTACAGCTGTTTTTCGGTTTCAAAGTTGATAACTTATATATTTTTGGGGAGAAAATACAAGAAAAAATAAAGATGGAGCCATCCTATATGACATTGACTGATCAGAAATTCAGCTATTGGCTATTCTGAAATTCAGAAATATATGTGTATGACTGTTCTAAGGTGACACATTTTTTATTTTAGCATGTGGCGGGTGACACATTTTTTCGGACTGGATGATCACATAACACATGACCATGGAATTTGGTGTTCGGGCGTGCGCTGTTCATTGCGTTGCGCGTTGGCACATGATTGGCCGGTAGAGGTAGTTGCGCTCCCAAGAACTTTCAAACACAACTCGACGAGAAGTGTCAAATATGAACTGTAAGCCTCGCACAAAGTCTTCATTTTCCCAAACATCTCGCCGCAGAGGCTGACTTTGGCAGCGGAATGAATACTTCACTGTTTTCATTACTTCCGGTAGTTTTCTTTTGGTTTTTGCACTATTTGTTCACCGTGTTTTCTTGTTCTATATGCTGCCCCGCATTATCCTCAACAACAGGTCTACCTTTTTCGCTGGGCATCCTCTTTCGCACTAAGAATGTTTTTGTTTCCCTGATCGTATTTTCCTATTTGCATATCTTCGTTCGACGGCTCCAGCGGCACGTTTTGAGCGTTCGACTCGTACGCAGGACGGCGGTTGTTTTGCTACTGGCCGCATGCGTCTAACGCGCACTTTCACTCACGTCTCGTTGTTTGCGGTTTTGGCTGAGTAGCAGCGCGATCGAAGACTGCTCCTGGCGGGATGCCGCCCAAGGTTGCGTGTGTGCCGTAACACGCTGAATGTGCTTGTTTCTTGCAGTCTAGTTGAAAGGTTTTACGATTGGTAGCAGCGCGACTGGGGACTTTCCTCAGCGGGATCTTTCCCCGGTCTTTGCCGACCATGTTATGGTAGAGAGTTGACGGTGTCGTGTGTAGGTGTTTTTGTGATTCGTACTCGTCAGAGTTTGTTTGTCGTTTGAAATTTTTGGTGCGTGCGTGCTCCACAATACTAAAGTGTTTGACATTGCGCGTGCAGGTAGTGTAATGCTGCGAAGAGCCATACTAAAAAGAAGCCGAATTGGAGGAAATACAAAGAGGCCTGGAGGAAGAAGCGGAAGAGAACCAATTGGACAGGGATAATATACCGGAATGGAAAAAGATTGTAACGGACCAATGGCTGAACCAGGAAATGAGACAACTCTTAGGAGACAAAGCAATGAAGAAACTGTCGAACAAATTCATGACGAACCCACACAAAATGTCAGAAAGGAGAACCATACTAAAGTGCAGATACAGGGCTCTGTCGGCCCGAGACTACAACACAATAAAGAACACCAAGAAACATACAGGTCAATGCCCAGCATGCAAACAACACAAAGCCACATACGCGAAGGGAATGTGGGTATGGCCAGGACACGTACTGGGGGGATGCAAAAACAAAGCGGTACATGCCATGATAACAATAAGAGCAAACGTGGTGGTAAAACTCATTACAAACACACTAAAAAAAGGAAGAAAAGGGGGATGCCAAACACGAGCACAGGAAGGCAAAACCATGCCAAGAGCACTACCGGACACAATACTCACTAGAGCAGAATGCAGAGCGGACGGAAAAAATAAACCAGGACCAGAGGATGGAAAAGACACGATACCACACCAAGTGGACATAACACTCATTGAAGGAACGGAACACACAGCGGATGACAGTGTCACGGCAACAACAATCACAAAGCTACACCTAATAGAAGTAACACATACGGACGATGAGAACTGGCATAAGGCACTGTACAAAAAATGGAAGAAATACGGACCACTGACGGAGCTCCTAAGAAGAAAAGGCATAAACGCAAAGCTACATGTCATAGTAATAGGAAGGACGGGAACAATATACGAACATAACAAAAACGTATTAACACAATTGGGCCTTAACAGACAGGAAGCATACACATTACTCGAAAAAATACACACCACCACGGTGGACTTTGCGCACTCAATATACATGACATACAGAAGAGAGGCGGACCAAAAACAAACACAACGCAATGAAAACGACCATGGGTGAAAGAAGTAAAAATGAGAGCCTGGGGGAGGCTAAAACTCCCCACACGCCCCGAAAGGGAGCGTAGGTTTTTCTTTTCTTTTTTCTTTTGCGAAGAGTCATGTCATCTTTTCAAGTTTCGTACACACACAAAAAAAACGACGCTCATAAGATGCCTAAGGGCACAAATTGTAGGTTCAGGTTCAGCTGTTGTGAATTCAAACTACTAAGTTGAAGTTGGGCCGGCCTTTTGGAAGGCCCAAAAACAAAAGGTGCAGATGGCATAACGGCTTGGCACGTGAACACACCTTATCCACGGTTGAATCGATCCACTGATATACATCCTGATTCAAGTACGCACACCTTCAGCTAAGCCACAGCGCAGATTGATATTGTGTAAAACACAAGATGCAACGTGACAATTTCCGCTCGCCACAAGATTATTGCGCTGCTGGTGATAGGATCGACTAAGTGGGGACATACTTCCCGGGCAGCGAGATGTGCAGAGGCTCCTTCCTCCTGCAGATCTGTCGGAAAGACTTTTCGCACAGCCGTGTTGACATCATACTGCGTAGGTAGGCCAGGATGCTGCTGAAATAACATGAAGATGCAGAGGAGCCACCAAAACCCAAGGCGCAGCAGCCGCCAGTATCGATCTCGCCGGGCCCGCAGCCACTGCACACCGTGGCAGGCAGAAAGGCTCTCCCAAATCAGCAAGAGTTTGTGGGCTCCTTTACCCACCCTCAAGTGCGTATGCCAACATTGACTGGTGGGGTGATTATATAGTCAACGAGCTGATGTGGATTTACTTCGCTTTCGCCAGTTTAAGAGTCGTGAAAATGAAAATGGGCTACTTGGACTGTTCGGCCTCTATGTAGCTCCGCAGCATAAACACTGATGGTGAAGTAATAGTTGCAGTTACTATGATGCAGTGGACACAAGGACACGTTGTATTTACGCCTGAGATATGCCCTTTGGTACCCATGGCTTCTTGGCGCGCCTAAAATGACTTCACATTGCGTCCCACTGTCGATACAATGCTGCTACAGGAAAAGTGACAACAACGATACCACGCCGTGTCCTACCATTTTGCTCCAGGTGTGGACAAATTTCCTCGAGTATGCAAGAAGCACCGTTATTATCGGAGGACATTTTCGAAACATGGTGTTTTTTACCATGCCACCTCTAACAACACAGCGTGCTGAGATCAGCTGTCGACTTCCAGCATACCGTTGTCAACAGCTCTTCACAAAACTGCTAAGTAGTTTCCTCTGTCCGTCTTTTGCCGATGTGAGAAGGTACCGTGTAAGCATGGAGTTTTGTTTTACCTGAATTTTGAACTTTGTACTGAACTTCTTTAAAAATCATAGCATATGTCTAAGTACCTTGCTACACATTACATATGGCCTTTCATCCTAGGTCGGACGAGAGCGCACGAGGACAACGGCGTGAGTGTGAGTTTCTCCGTGTCTTTCAAGTGACAGCGCGGCGCGGACTACGAGACTCGCCACGTTTCAAGCGGTCCCACAAACGGTACACGCGATGAAACGTGGTAGAACAAGGCAGTTAGCTAAGGAAATGTGTCGCACTAATCGGGACACGCCATGGAACGTAGCAGAACAGGGCAATTAGTTAGGAAAATGTGTCTCACTGGGCAAGCTACTCCATTACAGCGTAAGGTCGACGGCACACAATACCGCGCGACTTAAATCCGTTTGGGAGAAAACGCCTGTGAAAAAGAGGGCATAAGTAAGTTCTCGTTAAGCCGTGAACAAAATTCAACCCACCTCGTAGTCGAATAGATGAAGGTCGACGACGCCCTGCACGGTGGATGCTTCCAAAGAGCTAACAGTCGTGCCCTGTACAAGGTACAAACGTCATCAGCCCGTCAAGCGATGAGCCGGGTGCAACAGGTCAAGTCCTGACATCGCTGCCATACGTTATGGAGGTCATCATATCTCTGCTTGTGCTCGTCAAAACCCAAAAAGTGCGTATATTTCAGATAGTAACGACTGGCGTTACGCTGCCCTTATTGCCCGCATTAACAAACTGTTCACACTGGCGTATTGTCGAGTTGGCGAAAGGGAAGACTGCGCTGGTTTATCATTTTGTTTCTTCCCGCAAAGAGTCGCACGAGCAAAGCAAACTCACCTGAGAGCCACCTATTCTTCGGCTATGCTTAGTGTTCGGTGCGTGTCCCTGGTTCCTGAGGAGACGAGTACACTCCTTCGCTTCAGCCCCCTTCCCAGTCGAAAAATTGTGGTTGAGATCGTTTCAAAGCGCAACGTGAAAAAACTAATTGATTACAGACTCCTCGAGCGCATTCAGAGTTTGGGCGGGTCGAGGGAACGATCCTGACCTGTGGTCTGTGAAAACCCCTGAGTGGCCGGTCTCATACAGGGACTTAAATTCTGAACGGAATATGCTCTCAGTACTGTTCGACTCGAACGGTCGCAGACCCAGTTCGGCATAGAACTGCTGGATCTCCTTATCAGCAGCTTCAAGGAGCGTGCATCCCGAAGACGCGCCGGCCTCTAATGCACTGTCAAGAGGACTAGAAGATACTCCGACAGTCGTCTGGCATTCCCGAGACAGGATATCATGGTTATCATCTTTTTTGTATTGATCTTCAGGAGGCGCGTAGCCTGCCTCAAGTGATGCAGTTGACTGCTGTCCGGAAAGTGGACTTTTTCGATCCTCTCTCCTCCGTGAGAATAATTTGAGGAGCCTTGGTCGTCCCATTTTGTCGACGCTGAGTTATAACTTTAGTTTGACTTATTTGCTTTTGATTCTACTCGTGCAAACAATTCGTTGACCCAGTGCAAATAATTCGTTGAAAAGCAAGCTGAGGAGTATTGGCACACTCAGAAACCGCAAACGAGGTATTTGCAGCCAAACTGAGATTTATTGGAAATTTTGAAAATTCATCGATATTCTGCAAATAATTCGTTGCTGTAGTTAATAGTTCACACAATTCGTTGCTGTAGTGCAAATTTCGTTGCCGAAGACTCATGTCAGTCTGCTAACCGGCCGTGTTGTTTTCTGAGGAGTCTCACGTCAGTCTGTTCGGAATTTCTCGAGATCTCAATCCGAATTCCCTTTGAAACCGAATTCCCTTCGCTTCGCTGGGGATCTCTTCGCTTTTAGCGGATAAAGCACCCTTCGCTTGCGCCCGTCCTAAGCATCCCGTCCTAAGCGCTCGACGGTCGCGACAGCTCGCGATCCTGAATCTGAACTGCTCGTCGGTTTTCTAATCAGCTGCGGCTACATAGCCCAGCTTGCATGACACATATGACACATATGTGAATGGAACCCGGCCGGTGCACTGCGTGTGGAATTACAAAAAATAATAATACGAAAAATCCAGATGTGCCACAACCAAGGACTCCCGCCAGACAGGAATCAGGGTCCCACGACCCGACTGCTGACCCCAGCCTTCTGCATGCGGGCACACGCCCCTCGTGCCAAAGGACTGAGGCCTGCAAATACTATCATTACCCTAAAGAGTACAGACTATGGACCTAACGAATGCTATGCTAGGGCTGAAACCCTCAAAAAGCATAATTACCCGCTCCAGCTCAGAGTCAGGCATGACAGCAATAGCAAAGCCATCACCTAGCAAAGCCTACTGAACAGTGCCTAGATGAGAAGCAACATGAGGTAGCTTCGCAGCCCCCCACCGAAGGATCACTATAGCTACCTCTCATCACAGCGGTCGGCACAGAACAGGCACAGGTCCTAGTCTCCTCTACCTACACTCTAATGAGCCGACTGCCCCTCTGCGGGCCGGATCTGCACGGCCTCCAGCTCAGAGCCCAGCTGCTCCAGGTCCTCCAAGTCCTGCAGCTCCTGCACTGAAAGCGGCCTCTCCTCATCCGTACCTGAATCACAAGGGAGGGCGGGGGGGAAAGTCCACACAATCACAGTAACACGGCAAGAGGCCCTCTCTCAGTCCGTTGTTGGCCTCTTAGGCCTCCGACTGATCAGAAAACCTCAGTTTTCAGATCTGCTCCGGATGACAGTCATGCTGCCTGTCATCCTACACTGATCAGAAAACCATCAGTTCTCTAATCAGTTGCGGCTACATAGCCCAGCTTGCATGACACATATGACACATATGTGAATGGAACCCGGCCGGTGCAAGCACACAAAGATCACCACAAAGCAGTGCACGTGTAATGCATGACAACAACAAGCAATCAGACAAGAAAGGCCGCCTACTCCGCTGAGCATGGGGCATGCTTCTGGACACCGCCAGCCTGCGGTTGAGGTTGGTAGCTTTGTAGGTGGCCGCAGCCGCCGACGAGCTCCAGCCACCGTACTGATTGAACTCGAAATCAGTAACCTGGTCAGCCGCAGCCACCGCCGTAGCCCCACCAGACCGCAGGGACTGGGTCCCATACAGCTGCCTCAGAGCATCGGGGTCCAAGTCAGAAGCCTCACCCAGCATCCTGAACAGGTACCTCCTCAGCTGAGGATAGTCCAGCCTCTTCCCCGTCAGGCAGTCAGCCGACGGGTCCCGCTGAAACCGCCCGCCATCAATCTGCTGAAACAGGGGCTCGTCGGGCTGCACTCCCCGTGCAATCTGAGTGTCAACCCACCTCTGACTGACCTCCACTGGGCACAAAGGCTGCCCCTCCGCCGCCCGGGCAACCTCCACCAGCTGCCCATACCTGTACTTGTCCGTCTTCCGCTTCTCGAGGAAGGTGGTCATGTGGGTCTCACAGAACTTCATATCCCGCAGCCTCACCTTCTCCGCACAGTCATACCGCCAGAAGCCTGTCCACATGTCCAAACCCAGTGTAGCAAACATCTGCCGAGTGACACCTCCCAGCATCAACCAGCAACGAGCACCACTCTGCACAAATGCAAACTCCAGAGGCTCCTTCCTGCTGAGCCGCCTGTCCCCCAGCCTCCCGTGAGCTGCCTCCCGTACCGCGGCCACCAGCCGATGAGAGGTGGGGTTCCGGTCCGCCGGGACCAGAGCCAAATCATGAGCAGTGAAAACCATAGCCGAAGCGGTCTTCACCACAGAGAAGGTCCTGGCCGTATTGGCTATGTACTGCAAGTACATAGCCACCGTGACCGGGTCGGCAGGAACAGGCACCCTAGGTGGGTCACGGTCCTGACAGAAAGCCTGGTACCGTACGAACACCCGAGAGTAGCCCCGCATGGTGCTAGCCTCACGGGTGCCGGACACCGCCAACAGCATGTCTGCCCGCAGCTGCATCTCCAGCGGGTCCGTCACGGAGAACTGCAGCCCAGCCCACTGCTCCCCAGTGCCTACGATGCCTGCATGAAAGGCAGCCCCCATCTCATACCCCTACCCCAGTCACAAGCCATGCAACCCCCCAAGGTACAGCGGGGACCAGGGCCTGCAGGCTCCCTCTCATCGAAGGAGACCCGCAAGAGGAGGACCCGAAAGTCAGGCAAGCCCACACCCCCTTCATTGGCCCTTCCGAGGCCAGGGAGGAAGGTGTCCGCAGAGGGCTAGAGCTCCGTCCACTGCACCACACAGTCTGCCAAGTGAACCCCGTCGGGACACAGCAAGACCCACCACGGCTGGAAAGTCCAGACCGGGGCCACAATGGAGGCTGCAGCCCTCTCAGCCTGCAGAAACAGCAGGAGCCTCCCGATCATCCGGAAAGGCGGGTTGCACCAGTTGACGTGCTTCCGCCAGTCCGTCTGACCGAAAGTGTCAACCCCCGACGTACCTGGACAGTGCCAAGCACTGTTGAAGGAGGGGGCACCTGCACTGTCAAAAACAAGACAATTCTTGTCAGTTGCAAACCTGTCCCGGGTGTGCCTCCACCCCCCGGCAATCCATGGGTCAGCCCACCGAAAGATTGCCGGGTTGACCATCCAATCATCATGGTCTCTGATCTTGGACAGGGCATCAGCCCGGGTCTCAAACTCCCTGGGCATCCAAAGGGAGGACAAAACCACCCCGTGGTCAGCACAGAAATCATGCACCGCTAAAGCCAGCTCCTGGAGCTCTTGATGCCTACTGCCAGACTCAATGACAAAATGCACAGCCTGGTTGTCACAAATGACAAGCACCCTCTTCCCTCTCAGCCTGCCAGCCACATCAAATGCCCGGAGAGAGTCAAAAATGCCCCTGAGCTCCCTGAGAGTGGATGACTTCAGTCTGTCTGACATGGTCAGATAACTGTGGCCAAGTAACTCAGGTCCCCCAAAGGACTGCTCCAGCCAGGAACCCCATGCCACCTCAGAGGTGTCCGCATGGACTGTCTCCAGCTGGAGCCCCGCCCCCCTGGGCTCCCAAATGCCTCTCTGGTGCCTACGAAAACCGTTTGTCAGCCAAAACTCAAGCTCTGCCCGGAGAGCATCAGTACCCGGGACATGAGAAGCCCACGAGCCCCAAGTCAGGGTGTCAGCTATGAGTACCGCAGCCGCCCTAGCATACAGTCTGGTGCCACCCCCTAGCACAAACCACTGAGCATTAACTAAGCCTGCAAACTTGGCTACAAGCCTCAGAGGCAGCCTATGAAACAGCCTCAACAAGTATGACACACAAGCACGGATCTTGTTCAGAGCCTTCTCAGGCACGAACAAGACCCCCCCCTCCAGGTCTATGCCTATGCCAATATGCACAAGGGCACGTGTGAAAAACGGCTGAGACTTGAGCTCAGACACGAGCCAGCCTGCCTCCCGCACGTCCCGCATAATACGGGACAGTACAGCCAAAGCCGAGGGGTCCGTGAGAGTAGGAGCCCTCACAGCAAAAGCAAAATCGTCCACGTAGGGGTGCACACGGAATCCGAGACCTCGCCACTTACCTACGAGCTCCTTGTTAATCTTCGTAAACACCCAACAAGCTGGAGCTAGACCAAAAGGCAACACACAAAACTCAAAGAATCTACCCTGCCACTCAACAGCAACATAGGTACGAGACATCTCGTGAAGGTCAACGTGGTAGTACCCCGACTTATAGTCGAAGTAAAACAACCCATCATCCTTCCTAAGCAGGTCTACAAAAGGCTGGAGGTGCTCATACTTGAACTTAGGAAAGATCAAGAAAGCATTGAGCCACTTACCGTTGAAGATCAGCCGTAATTTGTCCCGAGAGTCGTCCACCATTAAAGGTAGGACAACCCGCGGCTTCCTCGAGACTTCTCTCAAGGCGCCCATAAGGACACACTCCTGCACAGCGTCAGTAACAAAGGCGGTATGCCTAACAGCAGACACGTGGTTAGGCAAGTGCACTCGGGGCGGAGCCCTGCCATCCTTAAACTTCAAGTTAAATCCTCTCTCAATCCAAGACATAACGTACGAAGAGCGGACAAAGGTTCGCCAAAAGGAGGCTCGCTCCCTAAGTCTTCCCGCAACACGGGGCACAGGAACGTCCTGCTCACACAAAGGTATGGCCTCGCCAATCTCTTCCTCAGACAATTCAAGACCTGAAACACAAGGAAACAACAGCCCGCGGGCCAAAAGTTCATTACAATTTAGGGTTTCGTCCCCAAAAGTTACATTTAAGTTGGGCATTCCACCTCAACTGCAAAGCATTCCGCTAAGCTCATTGTACTAGCCTTCGTGGCTCTACATTCTTTACACTTCAACGATCCGAGCCTCTGCCACGGCCTCTGCCGGCTGGGCGCGGTTGCGAGCATTGGTTTTGGTGGTGCCCCCATTCATTACAATTCCAGCATTGGAGCTGGCTGCCACGCCCTGCCTGAACAGGCGGCGGTGGCGGAGGTGCTCCAGGAGCAGTCGGACGAGACACAGCAAAGGCACCCCTGCCTAGGCCCTTCGTCCGCCCCTTGGCAGCCGCAGCTTGCGCAGCGTGCATTTTTTCTGCCTTTACTTCTTTTTCAGCTTTGCGCATTAGCTTTTCGTCTTCCTCATCGTCAGCGTACGACTTACGTTCAAGTTTCTCGCAGATTTTCCAGCCCACTTCAGGGCCTTTGTCCGAAACCAAGGCCAAAATTTTTGCGCGCGCCTTGGCGCGTGCCACACCTTTTTCCGCTGTCTCAGACAAGAATTCAAGAGCAAGAGTGACGGTCTCAGGCAGCTCCACACCTTCCAATTCCTTCTTGGCGTCATTAAGAGCCAACTGTGACGCTGAGTGTGCCACGAAGTGGTGCTGGGTCTCTAAAAACTGTTTGCGAAGTCCCTTGTCCTTGCCATCATCGTTGCGAGTCAATTCGAGGCGATCGGACCCTGGAAGCTGAGTGAGGTCTACTGCTGCCTCCCACGGACGCTTACGGTCTCCTGAGGCTACTTGCGACAGTCCCTTAAGCTCAGCCAGTCGGGCAGTTGCTCTCTCCATTTGTCGCATCAACTTCATTTGCGGTTGCGAGAGGTCCTCTCCATCTTGGAAAGCGGCAAAAGCGGTCGCGTACGCTGGCTGCGCGTGCAAATCATCAATTCGTCTTTGACACAAAATTGGGTCGGTGAACCACTCCATAATCAATATACGAATACTACTGAAAGTATGTGCGCACTGAAAAGCTTACGGTGTTACAGAACTGCAAAAACGGACACAAACTGCAAAAACGGACAGTAAACTGTAAAAACCGACACAGTCGATGAAAGTCCACACAAGTCCACAGTAACACGGCAAGAGGCCCCCTCAGTCCGTAGCTGGCCTCTTATGCCTCCGACTGATCAGAAAACCTCAGTTTTCAGATCTGCTCCGGATGACAGTCATACTGCCTGTCATCCTACACTGATCAGAAAACCATCAGTTTCCTGAATTACAGAGCTCCGCGATTTAATCGCGCATTTCCAGCATTTTTAATGCCGCGGTAAATTCGGCCGCCATTCGTTTTCCCGTAAAATCTGTCATACTGAGACACATTACGTCTGTCTGATCGCGCTTGACACACACTCGTGTTCCCAGTGAGACACTTTACGTCCAGAGACACTTTACGTCTGTTAATGAAGGGAGAGGGAAAGGCCAAGGGTTTAAGATTTAGCGGCAGTAGGAATAGTTTTCAGAAGCATATGAAAAGTATTCTAGTGCTTCTGAAAACTATTCCTACTTATTCTATATCCTAAACCCTTTGCCTTGCCTTTTACTGCTGCACGCGACCGGCAAGCATCTTGGAAACTTCCGAGTTTAAAAGATGCGTTTTGTATTTTGGGTGCACCCTAAAAATACATGATTCAAATTAAGTATTGAATATTCATTGTGATATGAGTTAGCATGCGAGATTGCAAAGGCATCGGGACAGAATCTACGAAACTGTCCTATGCCTTTGCCTTTGGGTTTGGGTTCGAACGTACCCAAACCCAAAGATGGCAAACAGCCGAGGGCTTCCCGTGCGTCCTAGCGCACGAAACTCGGCACAAATACTGCCAAGATACATATATTTAAGTTACTTGAAGCTCAAGGCTTCAAGTTACTTGTGCGCGAAACGCGCAATGTATTTCAAAGGCAGATGTTTTGGGTTTGGGTTTGGGTTCGAACCCAAACGCAAAGATGCCAAACAGCCGAGGGCTTCCCGTGCGTCCTAGAGCACGAAACTTGGCACAAATACTGCCAAGGGATATATCTTTAAGTCACCTGAAGCTCAAGGCTTCAAGTTACTTGTGCGCCCAACGCGCAATTTATTTCTAAGGCAGATGTTTTGGGTTTGGGTTTGGGTTCGAACACAAACCCAAACCCAAAGATGCCAAACAGCCGAGGGTTTCCCCTGCGTGTGCATGTGTGTTAATCCATATGAAATATTCCATGGAATACATATGAATATCCCGCACAAACGGGAAGCGCTCGGCTGTTTTGTAATTTTAGGGTGCACCCAAAATACAAAACGCATCTTTGAAACTCGGAAGTTTCAAAGATGCTTGCCGGTCGCGTGCAGCAGTAAAAGGCAAGGCAAAGGGTTTAGGATATAGAAGAAGTAGGAATAGTTTTCAGAAGCACTAGAATACTTTTCATATGCTTCCGAAAACTATTCCTACTGCCGCTAAATCTTAAACCCTTTGCCTTTCCCTTTCCCTTCGTTAACAGACGTAAAGTGTCTCTGGACGTAAAGTGTCTCACTGGTATGGTAACACGAGTGGGTGTCAAGCGCGATCATACAGACGTAATGATAATGTGTCTCAGTATCGAGTATGACAGATTTTACGGAAAAACGAATGGCGGCCGAATTTATCGCGGCATTAAAAATGCTGGAAATGCCGGATTAAATCGCGGAGCTCTGTAATTCAGAAAACCGACGAGCAGGCCAGATTCAGGATCGCGAGCTGTCGCGACCGTCGAGCGCTTAGGACGGGATGCTTAGGACGGGAGAACGGGTGCGTTATCAGCGGCAATGGTGTCCGCGATGTCGATGTGACATGTGTTCACCGTCTGCTGCCGGCGACGTTCATTGTGGTCACTGTCTCACGCGACAGACGCAGCCGTGACATGCAGTCATCATGTGCAATTCGAAGAGTTCCCAGCGCCCGTACCCTGTCCCATCCTATATAGATATATAAATCCTTCCTTGCCTATCGCTGTCGATAGGTGTTTATGATTCGTCGATAGCGCTAGCGCGTAATATGGGAAGCACCGCACACAAGCGAAGGACAAGAGGATAGTTTATACTAGGCGGATCGATCTCAAAAAGAGATCTCCGCTAGGCCATCTGACCGTAGGATCATGTGCGCGACAGTGCTTCGCTTTTTGCATCCCAACATGCCATGCCATAACGCGTGGGTGGCGTCGCGGTAAATGTACGCGACTGCAGTGGCACTGTCATCGTTAGCGTCTGGCGATCGTGAGATCGGAAGTTCGTGTGTGTCGCCCGTTGGGATTCGCGCTTTGCTGCTGCTGATTAAGTAAGTAAGTAAGTAAGTAAGTAAGTAAGTAAGTAAGGTAATTTGGCCAGGTTCCAAATCATAAGGAGCAGAGGTCTAGGCGGATCGATCTCAAAAAAGGAGATCTCCACTAGGCCATCTGACCGTAAGATCATGTGCGCGACAGTGCTTCGCTTTTTGCGTCCCAACATGCCATGCCATAACGCGTGGGTGGCGTCGCGGTGAATGTACGCGACTGCAGTGGCACTGTCATCGTTAGCGTCTGGCGATCGTGAGATCGGAAGTTCGACTGTATCGCCCGTTGGGATTCGCGCTTTGCTGCTGATTAAGTAAGGTAAGTAAGGTACTAGGCGCTGTCGATCACAAATATGCGATCTCCACTAGGCGTCGATCTTTTTGGACAGCACGGTTAATTACCGTGCGATGTTAACATGGATATCGCCATTACATCATATGACCGCAGGATCATGTGCGCGACAGTGCTTCGCTTTTTGCTTCCCAACATGCCATGCCATAACGCGTGGGTGGCGTCGTGGTACATACACGCGACTGCAGTGGCACTGTCATCGTTAGCGTCTGGCGATCGTGAGATCGAAAATTCGACTGTATCGCCCGTTGGGATTCGAGCTTTGCTGCTGCTGCTGCTGCTGCTGCTGCTGATTGACTAAGGTAAGGTAAGTACTAGGCCCGGTCGATCTTAAATTAAGATCTCCACTAGGCGCATCTGACGGTGGATGGGATTATTTATCTTGCCGACGTGGCGCACTCGAGAGATCCGAACATGAACATCGAGTCTGCCATTCCATTACAGTAATGATTTGACATTTCTCGATCCTCGCGTCTGCTATGCAATGTAAAAGCGAATCTATCTGATTTCCGAACATCGCGTCGGCCATGCGATGTTTAAATCATTTTCGCCATTACATCATATGACCGCAGGATCATGTGATGTGCGCGACAGTGCTTTGCCTTTTGCTTCCCAGCATGCCATGCCATAACGCGTGGGTGGCGTCGTGGTACATACATGCGACTGTTGTGGCACTGTCATCGTTAGCGCCTGGCGATCGTGAGATGAAACATTCGACTGTATCGCCCGTTGGGATTCGAGCTTTGCTGCTGCTGCTGCTGCTGCTGATTGACTAAGTACTAGGCCTGGTCGATCTTAAATTAAGCTCTCCACTAGGCGCATCTGACGGTGGATGGGATTATTTATCTTGCCGACGTGGCGCACTCGAGAGATCCGAACATGAACATCGAGTCTGCCATTCCATTAATGATTTGACATTTCTCGATCTTCGCGTCTGCTATGCGATGTAAAAGCGAATCTATCTGATTTCCAAACATCGCGTCGGCCATGCGATGTTTAAATCATTTTCGCCATTACATCATTTGACCGCAGGATCATGTGCGCGACAGTGCTTTGCCTTTTGCTTCCCAGCATGCCATGCCATAACGCGTGGGTGGCGTCGCGATAAATGTACGCGACTGCAGTGGCACTGTCATCGTTAGCGCCTGGCGATCGTGAGATGAAACATTCGACTGTATCGCCCGTTGGGATTCGAGCTTTGCTGCTGCTGCTGCTGCTGCTGCTGCTGATTGACTAAGGTAAGGTAAGGTAAGGTACTAGGCCCGGTCGATCTTAAATTAAGATCTCCACTAGGCGCATCTGACGGTCGATGGGATTATTTATCTTGCCGACGTGGCGCACTCGAGAGATCCGAACATGAACATCGAGTCTGCCATTCCATTAATGATTTGACATTTCTCGAACCTCGCGTCTGCTATGCAATGTAAAAGCGAATCTATCTGATTTCCGAACATCGCGTCGGCCATGCGATGGTTAAATCATTTTCGCCATTACACTATCTGACCGTAGGATCATGTGCGCGACAGTGCTTTGCTTTTTGCTTCCCAGCATGCCATGCCATAACGCGTGGGTGGCGTCGCGATAAATGTACGCGACTGCAGTGGCACTGTCATCGTTGGCGCCTGGCGATCGTGAGATCGAAAATTCAACTGCGTCGCCCGTTGGGATTCGCGCTTTGCTGCTGCTGCTGCTGCTGCTGCTGCTGCTGCTGATTGACTAAGTAAGTAAGTAAGGTAATTTACTTGATGCCAAGACGATAAAGGTCAGAGGTCTAGGCCCGGTCGATCTTAAATTAAGATCTCCACTAGGCGCATCTGACGGTCGATGGGATTATTTATCTTGCCGACGTGGCGCACTCGAGAGATCCGAATATGGACATCGAGTCTGCCATTCCATTAATGATTTGACATTTCTCGATCCTCGCGTCTGCTATGCAATATAAAAGCGAATCTATCTGATATCCGAACATCCCGTCGGCCATGCGAATTTCAAATCATTTTCGCAATTACATCATCTGACCGCAGGATCATGTGCGCGACAGTGCTTTGCTTTTTGCTTCCCAGCATGCCATGCCATAACGCGTGGGTGGCGTCGCGATAAATGTACGCGACTGCGGTGGCACTGTCATCGTTGGCGTCTGGCGATCGTTTGATCGAAAATTCGACTGCGTCGCCCGTTGGGATTCGAGCTTTGCTGCTGCTGCTGCTGCTGCTGCTGCTGCTGCTGATTGACTAAGTAAGTAAGTAAGTAAGGTAATTTACTTGATGCCAAGACGATAAAGGTCAGAGGTAGGTAAGGTAAGGTAAGGTAATTTGGTTTGGGTGAAGATTATAAAGGTCAAAGGTCTAGGCCCGGTCGATCTTAAATTAAGATCTCCACTAGGCGCATCTGACGGTGGATGGGATTATTTATCTTGCCGACGTGGCGCACTCGAGAGATCCGAACATGAACATCGAGTCTGCCATTCCATTAATGATTTGACATTTCTCGAACCTCGCGTCTGCTATGCAATGTGAAAGCGAATCTATCTGATTTCCGAACATCGCGTCGGCCATGCGATGTTTAAATCATTTTCGCCATTACACTATCTGACCGTAGGATCATGTGCGCGACAGTGCTTTGCTTTTTGCTTCCCAGCATGCCATGCCATAACGCGTGGGCGGCGTCGCGATAAATGTACGCGACTGCAGTGGCA
>LGRX02032472.1:0-19191 GCA_001247695.2 Cymbomonas tetramitiformis | reverse complement strand
GCCAGGCGACAGGTGAGAACCTGTATAATCCATCCACCCGAGCAGTGGCTCTAGCCTCGGCATAGCCAGGCGACAGGTGAGAACCCGTATAATCCATCCACCAGAGCAGTGGCTCTAGCCTCGGCATAGCCAGGCGACAGGTGAGAACCTGTATAATCCATACACCCGAGCAGTGGCTCTAGCCTCGGCATAGCCAGGCGACAGGTGAGAACCTGTATAATCCATCCACCAGAGCAGTGGCTCTAGCCTCGGCATAGCCAGGCGACGGGTGAGAACCTGTATAATCCATCCACCAGAGCAGTGGCTCTAGCCTCGGCATAGCCAGGCGACAGGTGAGAACCTGTATAATCCATCCACCAGAGCAGTGGCTCTAGCCTCGGCATAGCCAGGCGACAGGTGAGAACCTGTATAATCCATCCACCAGAGCAGTGGCTCTAGCCTCGGCATAGCCAGGCGGCAGTTGGAGATCTGGATAAAAGCTCTGCGCATCCGAGGAGGGGGTAGGGGTTTAAAACCTTTCCTCCGGGCCGGCATCCCGAGAACTGTCAGGTAATTGGCAAACCTATTGTCATCACCTGTAAGTGTACCGTGTTGGAAGGTTTGAAACCTTGAGCGTGGTAATGGATGTGAGATCTCGAGCCTTGGGGAGCCTGGTAGTGCAGATGGCAGACCGGTGAGAGGCCGACCCTTGTGCTTAAGAGGTTGATCTCCTTATTGCGGTGTGTCTTGGGAAGTGTAATGTCATCCCGGACAACAGGCGGCTGAGACCTGTATAATCATCCTGAGCAACAGTAGAAGATCTGTATAAAAACTTTACTGGTCCGACGTGGTCAGCGTGGACGTGACCTTCCCTAAGGGGGGGGAGTTGTGCTAGGAGGCAAGCACAAGAGCAAGAAAACGGCTAAGTACAAAACGCAAGAGTACTCAGTACGGAGTACAGTAGGACCGATCAGAATGATGTTGATGTGAGGTGCCTAGCCTGTTGTACGGAGTACTCAGTACAGTTGAGTTATGGAGAGAGTTCCTGAATGCATAAGAACTCTAAGTGTAACCAATTTCGGAGATGAGAACTGAACTGAGAATTGTAAGCCGTAACTGCTGTAAAAAGCATAGCTATAAAGATTTACGAAACCGAAGTCTTGTAGTAATAACTTGAAGGATTTACGAAACCGAAGTCCGATAGTTGACCATACGTAAGCATACCTCGTGCGGTCGTTTAATAAGTGTAGAATAGTATAAGCCCGAAAGTGTAAAGAAGAGAAGAAACTGGAGTGGTAGCCTCCTACACCCGTAGGACCATCGGCTTGGAACCCCATAGGACTCCTAGGGGAAAACCCAAAGCTTCACCTTGCAATTCCTGGCGGTTTCCAAAGGCTTGGAATTTTACCAAATATTTTCAGGACGGTTCCGGGCGCCCGGAATGGTGCCGTCCAAGCCTTTGGAATAATCCCTATTTTGTAGGGAGAGAACTCCTCAAGGTCATCCATGGCCCGGCCCCTCGTGTAGTGATCGCCGGGGAACTCCGGGAGGTCCTCCACCAACTTGTAGATGCCCCTCAAGAGCGAGCTCTCGTTCTTGATCGCGGTCTGGTAAGAGCGGTCGTCGGGGGTGAACATGGCCGTCGGGTCTTCCGGAGCTCGTGCAACCCCGGCCGGTGGTCCCGCCACTGCCGTATGAGCCACCGTCGGGGTGAAGGTCGCGGCATCGGCTGAGAGTCGATGTGAAGGAGCTGGGAAGGTGGAGGGGTCTGGCTGCATCGTAGGAGGCGGCCCAAACGATGCAGCCAGGTACCATGGAGCAGCACATACCTCCACCCAGGCTTGTAGCCCATCCAGCTCGTAGGTCTCCGCCTCCGACTCCGTGAAGGCGTCCACCACCGGTCGTCTCGGGCATTGGTACCATTGTGACGGAATTCTGGGACGCCTCGTGCCTCGAATAGACTCCTCTGCCACCAAGCGGTCCACCAAAAGGGCGTAGGTGGAGGTCTCGGTGGTGTGCAGCGGACGTATTTCGGGGAAAGAGGTACCGCCGGCCCCGCTCAGAATGTATCGAGTAGGACTCAGCCCAAGATTGTCACAGACCTTCAAGGCTGCCGACAGACCATGGCGCGAGGAGGTGATCTCGGGTAACGTCGCTGTAGTGACCAATTCACCCGGGGGCACCCACAAGGAATCCCCTTGGGGAGTGACCACTAACAGTCGTGTAGTTGACGTCGACGGTCCCGCCCCCCCAGTCGGGTCACCATCAGGGTCATCTCCAGGGTCGTCACCAGGGTCGTCCTCCGTGTCCTTATAGTCGCTACTCCGGCTTTGTGATTCTTCATCGGCGGCGTGCGACTTCCCATCCTTCCAGCCCAAGGCAAGCTGTCCCCCGCTGGTTGCATGCTGGGAGGCGCCGGTTGCATGCTGGAACCCACTGGTTGCATGCGGAGCTAGGCGTGTTGCATGCGGAGCCATGTGTGTTGCATGCGGAGCCATGTGTGTTGCATGCTGAGACAGGCCCGTTGCATGCTCAGCCGGTCGAGTTGCATGCTGGGCGAGGCGTGTTGCATGCTCAGCCGGGCGGGTTGCATGCTGTGTTGCATGCGGAGTTGAGCTGGTTGCATGCGAAGCCGGGCGTGTTGCATGCTCAGCCGGTTGTGTTGCATGCTGTGTTGCATGCTCTGCCGAGCTGGTTGCATGCTCCGCCGCTCCCGCTGCATGCTGCGGCTGGCCCCCACCAGCCCCGCACACCACAGGGGTGTCCAAGCTTGCCCGGCGTCTTCTTGCCAGACGCCGTTCCTCGGCCACCTCGCCTTCCGCCGTAGCAGCCTCCAGCTGAGCCATCCGATCGCGCAAGCTTCCCGCCTCGGATTCCGCAAGGAACCGAGCCGTCTCAGCGCGCACCACCCGCTGCAACACCTCCTGGTCCGTCATCTCCTTCCTCCGATGCTTCTCCAACTTGAGACGCCGTTCTCGTCGTCTGCGGCTATGCTGAGTGCCCGCCGCAGACTCATAGCCGGAGCCGGATGTCGTGCTCCCAGGTTGAGACGCGTGAGCTTGGGAGAGGTCCTCGGTCACCACGTCTTGGGGCTCCGTGTGTATGGGCAAGGTTCTCCCAAGAGTCTCCGGACCCGAAGCACGGCGACGGTGATGCGGCTGGTGGTTTACCACACCCTCGTCAGGAGAAGTGTCGATGTGGGGAGTCGGTTCCATCGGCGGTGTCGGATACAGTCGTTGGGGGACCACTCTCATATCAGTCGCCACCGCCCGCTCCGCAGCCGCCATGCGCTCTCGCGCTGCCCACCATTCTCTAGCTCGTGCCTCCGACGCAGGGTCAGCTCCATATGTCGGAGGTGGAGGCGGTGGAAAGTAAGCGGGTAGTGTCCATGGATCCCCGTAGGTGGTCGACATCGGCGCGGGCGTGTATGGGGCATGTGTCAACACGCCTGGGGCATGGGTTGGCGAGCCTGTGGCATAGTGGAGAGCCATTCCAAAAGGCGGAGACGGCCTACTGGGGGCATATGGCATGTCTGGAGCATACTGGAGCATGCCGGGTGCATGCGGTTGCATACCCGTTGCATGCGGTTGCATGCTGGTTGCATGCGGTTGCATGCTGGTTGCATGCGGCTGTACGCCCGTTGCATGTTGTTGCATGCCACTCCAACCGACCTCTTGTTGATGAAACATAAAAGGGAAGGTTTGAGAGGGGGCGTGCACAAAATGGCTCTGAGGCATGCTGGGTTGCATGCCACCTGGCATATGTTGCATGCCAGGTTGCATGCCAGGTTGCATGCCGGGTTGCATGCCCGGTTGCATGCTGACGGGCACGTCCGGGGCAGGTTGGTGTACGTCTACAACCTGCCCAGTACCGACTGAGGGGTAAGGAGGGAAGGTGGTGGTGGAAGGGCCCGAAGGTCCAGGTGCGGTGGTGGAAGCGGTTGGTGGAGAGGGGTCTAAGGGTGTCAGAGGGAAGGTGGTGGAAGGGTCCATGGCGTTTCCAGAAATTAATTCCAAGAATACCAGTCCAGTAGAGCCAAAATACTGCCAAAAGCTGTAGAGAACTTAGCCAGAAGGTATGAGGAACTTCCCTAGAAGGTGGAAGGTACCAGCTGCCAAAAATAGCCTTAAGTATGGTGAGAATACAAGATCTGGCTCATCTGACTCTAATCTCTTCTAGGATGCTTAAAAACTGAAAGTTTTTTGCTATTTGTGCTATTCCGCAAAGTTTTATCATAGTCCCCAGCGGTCTTGCTTATTTATGTCTCAGAAGGAAGCTTGCACTTTTCCCCCCCATACTTAAGCCCACACTTAAGGAATCAGCAACAAATCTTAGCATCCGCGACATCTGGCAAAAACCCAGTAAAAAGCGGCAACGCGGGTCCACTAAAGACGTCTAAGCGCATATATTGCCAGCTCCACAGCCGTCGGAGTGGACCTGCCTTCAACATTCTTAAGATCAAGTCATAAATCTCGTCCATAAGCCTCAAGAAAAAGCAACCCGACGCAGATCCCAATCAAATCCTCCACAAAGAAGATCTCGCAGCGAAACTTTTCCGTGTTTTTAGTGCACGTAACGCGCGCAATTTGAGCCGTCGAACGCAAGAAGAGATAGCTCAAAACTCAAAAACGAAAAGTCGCCCAAGTCATTCTGCAGTCGCATCTTAAGTTTCCACAGAAGATCCTCAACCAAATCTCCAACAAAGAAGGTCCCATAGCGAAACTTTCCCGTGTTTACAACGCAAGCACCGCGCGTATTCTGAGTCGTCAAACGTAAGCTGAAGCCGCTCAAAACGCAAACACAAAAGTCACCATCTCCAACATCTTGTAACTCGCAGATCCCACAGGTCCATAGAACGTCGCCATCATCTGAGAACCAATTTGTACCAGCGCATATCTGATAACTTTATTCTTTCTTTTTCTTTTATTTTCTTATTCTTTTCTTTTATCTTTCTTCTTTTCTTTTTATCTTATTTACTGTTTTTGGTGCTTCATATAGGCTTCTAGCCTTACATTCCACTGTTTTACTTCATGACAAACACTGGCTATTCAGCCTAGTATTACAATCACTTTTCCGGTATATGTATGGTCTCGAACCTCCTACATCATACCCTTATGTATAGTCTTGGCGCCATGCCTAATCCTAACATGTGAAACTTGCTTATTCCTTAATTCATTTGATCAACACTAACTGAGGTCCACTTTCCAAGCTTCCCTTTCAACATGTTGCTCTCTAACAATCACTAGCAGGATTCCTGTATTGACATCTGCCATCGACCAATCATGTGCACATATATGCCTGATTCTGGTACTCCTCCACCAATCATCAGGCAGATCACGATATTGCCATTGCAGATCTTTCTGGAATCCACCAGATCCTCAATATAATTATTGTCATTGCAGATCTTCTCCTGAAATCTGCCTTGCCATCAATTATTTCTTCATACAACTGTGACCGGCATGTAACAAGGCCCTTGCAGCATGCAACCACCCGTCACCAGCATGCAACCTGGCATATGTAGCATGCAACCTGGTCTCTGTCGCATGCAACCTGGCCTCTGTGGCATGCAACCAGACATCTGTAGCATGCAACCTGGCCTCCGTGGCATGCAGCCTGGCGTATGTAGCATGCAACCTGACATTTGTCGCATGCAACCTGGCCTCTGTCGCATGCAACCTGGCCCCTGTGGCATGCAACCCGACATCTGTCGCATGCAACCTGGCCTCTGTCGCATGCAACCTGGCCTCTGTGGCATGCAACCCGACATCTGTCGCATGCAACCTGGCCTCTGTGGCATGCAACCTGGCCTCTGTAGCATGCAACCTGACATCTGTAGCATGCAACCTGGCCTCCGTGACATGCAACCGGGCCTCTGTAGCATGCAACCTGACATCTGTAGCATGCAACCTGGCCTCCGTGGCATGCAACCGGGCATCTGTAGCATGCAACCAGGCATCTGTGGCATGCAACCAGGCATACGCAGCATGCAACCATGCATCTGTATCATGCAACCACTCGTCGGCAGCATGCAACCAGATCTCTGTAGCATGCAACCCCGCTGCTCGTACCTCCCGGTACGGTCCTCATGTCCACACCGGTGGAGGAGGGGAGGGAGGACGAGTACCTTGAGCAATTGTCTTATGCTTTCACGTACTCCAACGACATCGTCACCATTTTGCGTCCTGGAGGGTTTAACCCTAAAAATGGCTATACCCTTGACAACGACTCCGCAGACACGGATTTTACTGCTTTGCTCGCTGCCATGAGACACGTTTTGTACCCTGTTTCCTTCACGGAGTTCTCCAAGCTCCTCGACCTCGAGCACGACTACGACTTTTATCACGTCGTTCTCAACGAGATCATCTTCACAATCCTTCCAGTTCTACTTCGTGGAACTGCTTTGGCCTTGTACTCCGAGGCCGCGCGCTCCCATCCTGGTGACGGCCGCTACGTTCTCCAGCGACTACGGTTTGAGGTCGAGGGCGTCCCTGACTCCGACTCCGACCGCTCTTGGGTGAAGATGCGTGCCGTCATCATCGACGAGCGCAAGGACCCCGCCCCTCAGCTCACGACCATCCGCACCTTGGGCGACAAGCACGCCCGAATCAACCCTGACTACAGCGAGTCCAAGCGCGTCCGAGACCTCTGGCACATCCTGGCCGACTCCGCCAAGCAAACGCCCTTCGTCAACCCGCTGTACGTCAACGTCATCCGCGACCTTCGAGCTGGTGCCCCTTTCTCCTTCTCCACACTGTGCTTGCGTGTGCGCACGGTGTGGAAGGAGGAGTTGGCATTTGCCACCCCCGCCGACACTTCATCGTCTGGTGGTGGTGGCGATCGACGGAAGCAACCTTCCTTCAACTCCGTCACCGTGGAGAAGAAGCCCGGCTACCGCATCAAGTGTGTTGGTGAGTGGCGGGTGGACCCCCCTGGCTCACCGCTGAAGCGGTGGAAGGGTGTCGGGTTCCCATGCATCACCTGTTTCCGGCTGTGGGGCCTCACTGACTCTCACCCTGGGACTAAGGGTCTGTGCCCTTACACCTGCGTGGCAGCATTCTCCCCCACGCGTGCCCCTCCCTCGGCTCTGCCTGTGGGCAATCGACCGCTTCCGCGGGATTTCGCATCGGCCATGGCGTCCCTGCAGGCAGCTGGTGGTGCCTCCGCGCAGTCTGTGGTGGTGGCGGACGAGCAGGCCGGCCCCGCACCGGCCGACCCTGAGCCGGTCGGGTCGGTAATGACCTTCATTGCTCCTGTCCCTGACCCGCCTCCGCCGCTCGATCACGCCGCAGCGGGCTCCGATGACGATGTTGCCGAGCCAGCGGCTGAGCCGCATCCCGCTGACACGGCTCCGCACCCTGCGAGCGGAGACTCCGACTGTGAGGCAGAGCCGGTCGCCATGCACGCTCTCCTTGACGACGATGAGGACTGGCCGGCTTTCCGATCGACGCCGTGGATCCCTCCATTCAATGGTTCAACTGACCGCCGAGCTCCAACCAACTAGCTTTAACCTTAGCCACAATTAGCTTCGTGCAAAGTTTGACCGCATCTTGCCAGTTGTTAGCTGGCCGCAATGGGCCCTTCGTTGAACTTTGACATTAAGTGACATTGGGTTTAGGTTTTAGGGTTTGCTTGCTCTGGGATTGCCACTCACACCTTCGGGGTGAGGTGGTGTCACGGGGAAGCCGATTCCCCCCCCACTGTATGGGGGCCTGCTTCTCCTTGCGTCACCCCTCACTGTGTGTGGCATGTGTCACACGTGACCGTGTCTCCGTCACTTTAGCCTTCTCTAGTTAGACAGTCCGTATGTCTGTCTTCCCAGTTTATTGCTATTCCGTTTCCGAGCACCCGTGTCAGGGTTATGACCGATGACATATGTGTCATACATGTCATACGTGTCATACCTGTCATACATGTCATACCATGTCATGTCATGTCATGTCATGTCATATATTATTATGACAGTCAGTCGTGTCATATATTATTATGACAGTCGACAGTATGGTCGATCATGACTGTACAGGTCGAGTCGCGTCATACATTTATGACAATCGTCAGTACGGTCGACGATGACTGTACATGTCGCCAGATGATTATGTCATATCATCAGGCATCCCTGTCATCGAGAGTTCGTAAGTCGAACTCGAAGATGGCAAAGCAAAGATACATCTTGGAAACAAACCAAGAACCATCTTTAGCTTTCAGCATGCGCGGAACTCGCATGTGCAGCATGAACGAACTAGTCGTTATTACCATGCTGGTCGTTCAACCTACGTCTCGGGTTCACAACCCAATGGCGGTACCATCTAAGATGATGGGTGACGTAGGTATAAAAGTGAGGAAGCGTTGTGCTTCAGCAGATCTTCTACGGAGACTGCAACTCACAACCCGCTCATAAGCTGTGCGCGTGTTACTGTTCAATAACACTGCACTATCTTATTATATCATATATTTCTTAAGGCTCGCGTCAGCGTCCTTATCATTGGTATTCGATCGTTAAGGCGAGAAACGAGAACTCAAGTGTGAGTGCAGCGTAGATATCAAAAATTTTGTGTATGCAGGTTGCGGAGCGCGAGTAATATCTGGCGTCGCGATCGCATAAACATTGATATACTGCATATACTGACCGCTGTATAAGCGAAGATAGTGCGCGAGGATATATCGACGCATTCGCATTCGCAGATCGTATACAGCAGCTGATCGTCACCTATACTGCGCGACAAGGTGTGCATGCGGCATACATGCGCGCAGTGATCATATGTATGCGCATATACGATTCGCAGCTGTACAAAAATTCGCAAATGAGATGCGGACGCAGAAATCATCAGCGGAATCAGTATCCGCGCGAAAATTAGCACTCGTATCATGTGCTAGACATACTGCGACGAGATGTGCTCTTAATCATCAGCGCGCACCATCGTGATTTTCATGATCGCAGCAAATCGCTTACTGTACACGATGATTATTTTGCAATTTTTTATGACGATGTCAGTATGCGAAGTGTCATCAACATACCGTCATTATCGATACTTGCAATAATCTCTGATTCATCATCTGCGCGCGTCACGGTGTCCTGACAGAATATATGTATACTATCCGGGATTATCCTGAACGGACGCATGATGACAATATACTGCAGCATGCCATATAATACTCTAATGTTTGCTGAGATACTATACTCTATTCACTGTCAGATTATATCAACCTACAATCATGAGTGTGAACTGCATAAATGCTGTGTGAATAGCTTACACACACACACGCGCTCAACATGACAGATCATTGAATACTCTGCAGCAACATCATAGTGTGTGCAAAAAGTCGAGTGTGTGGAGATAATAATACCTGCAGCAACACACACACACATACTTGCAGTATACACTATCATGAGTATATACTGAGTGCATGCAGCAGATGTGCATTTCACCACCTGTACATTATTATACTGAGCATCACTGTGATTGTGCATGCATTATTCATACAGCTTGATCACGATACCAGCTGTAATGTACATACCAGTTTGATCACGTTAACAACTGGGACACATGGCATCACATCACAATACATTATACAATGCACAAAGCATACTGCAGTGCATGTAAGCTATATTGGAACCCATGTAAGTGTAAGGTGCCTGAAGGTGATCTTAACACCATAATTAGCTCGACATGCTCTGACGAAGGATTTGGGATGAGCATGTTCGTTCTATGGTGGATCACTGAATGGAATGCTCACCGGAACTACATGTGAAATAAATCAAGCAACTCATTATTGTAAATGAGAGTATACAGGATTACAATAACCCCTAAGCTGATATATATATCATGCTAGATTTATTCAGTACATGGTATACAGATCATCCTGCATGATAAATCATCTTGGTGTATTGTAATACCAGAAGTCACCTACATACAAGTGTGTATAGTAAATAATTCACACACACACTTACAAGTACTAAATCAGCAAGTACCTACACAATGCACACACCACTGACATTACTATGTATAATGACATTCACTGACTCAGTAAGTGAAATGATCAACTATAATGTCAACTATGTGCATGATAATATAGATACCATCCGACAAACACATGTGCGTGTTGGATGTCAGTGATGGCGATAGCTAAGGTAAACAGGATAAAACTACATGCTGAAGGGCTGGATGGAGAATATCTCCAGACCCGAAGGCATTATACAATGCTCAAATAAGCAGCTGGTCACTGCTGAGCATTGTCCATTCGTCTCACATATCAGCTGGAGCAACTACAACAAGTACATTGCATTATGATAGTTGATTCAGAATTGATCAGCTCAATTTGCATGTAACTACAGATCAGTTTTCACATGATTTCTGACAATAGTATAAAGGACATTCACACACACATAAATGTGTTGTGTGAAGTTGTTGTGATTGTATCCAGCAAAGTCCAGATTTGTTCCAAATGAGATATATCACTTTGATAAATCTTAAGAGCACAGACCTATGCTCAAACAAATCATAGGTTGAGAAATATCGCTAAAGTGGGTGTTTCCACTTAAGTTGATTAATATATACATAACCAGAAAAGTACATTTGCTGTGCATGGGTTTAAATCAGTAAAACCCAGAATGCTGTCAACTGTAAATGTTGATATACAGCACAACTCACTTATTTGCTATGAAAAAATGTCATATGCAAAAGTGAAGTTCCTTGTAATGATTCTGTACTTACATTTCACATTTACACTGAAATATGTCACCACAGCAATATTTCAGACAGCTGAAAAAAGCTATAAAATGGGTGAAAAAGCTCCACGTTTAATTTCAAAATGAAAAATGTGTGCCCATTTTATGTAAGATTATGATTTTATACCTATTAAGGTATCAGAAAATCATAATGACACATGTCATATCAGTGTGACACCCTAAAATATTAGGTGTTGAATATATATGGGTAACGCTATTGCTATGGCAATAAATCGCTCAAAATGCTGTACGTAAAACACATTTTAAAATTTTCGGATTGATTTTTTTTGATAAAATGAATGTTTATATATCAAATATCAATCCCTGATTTATGCAGCATGTGTAACGCCCTGTAACAACCCTAAAATTAAATGTGTGTAACAGGGGTGTAACGTACCTCCTAAAAAACACTTTACGTTTATGTGGGTATTAAATGCAGTTTTGCTTAAAAATCTTTGCAAAAACGTTATACTGCTTATTTTTTACCTGTATTAGGGTTACTGATATTAAGTAACACCCTAAACACTGTATTGCGTAACAGGGCCACTGTAACTATATATGCTCTAAAATGCCAGTTTTATTTCGTAAAACTTCGTTTTTTGGCATTATTATATCATGCTAAATCATCATAGACATGATAATACTGTGGGCAACAACCCAAAAACTGCAGGGCTACAACCCAAGGACTGTAGGGCTGCAACCCTAAAACTGTATGAGCTGCTTTCTATAAGGACTGCAAGCTATAAGCTATAAGCTATAAGGTATAAGGTATATAAACAACTGACTGCCTATGTATTCACACTTCCTCAAGGGCGGGGGAAGAAGGTGGATAGGATTCACACATATCCATTTCATATTCCGATCTGGTGATTTCTGATAGATTGCTTTTGATAAAATCACTGCATCCACAAATAACGTTGAAATCTGTACAACGTTAAATCCACTATCACTAATAAAGTGTAAACTTGGATGGGAAACTATATCCCAATGACTATAAGTTGACTCTTGCTCAGCATTTACATTCTCGAGTAAGTTTGGAATGCTGAACTATATACATAACATATAACCTGATACCATGCTTAATTGCATTTCCTGGATCAGAAGATGATAGTTATATAATGTATATATATATATATATATATCCCACCAGATATACTTTGGCACTATAGCTGTATATAAGAGTGGGAAGGACAAGTGCATCGCTGTAAGACTGGTTGATGTAGTCCCAGTGCTGAAGGCAGAATTTGGCACCTGAATAACAGCTGATAACTGTTGGTGACCATCATGCAAGACCTTCCAAGCGTAACTCCTTTGATCCTAAGATGCAAGTGAATTGTTCATAAATGTTGACATCACATAAAAGCATTCTGATAAAAACCCTATATATTCATATGAGATGTCGTCACTACAATGACATGGGTTTTTGAATCGTCGAAATAAGTATAACTCCGATGAATTCATTAGTACAGAATAAGCTGTTGAGATTATTCTCCGGCTGGATTGCAATCATTCACAATCCTTGTACATTCCGGTGACAAAATATTGCACTGGACTGATCACCACATTGGTATAATCTGTGATATATAAGTCACCAGAGAAAGCATTGCAATCAGCACAATGCTGTCTAGACTCACAAAGATGAGTAACATATATTCTCAGATGTAATAAACAGAGGCACAATGTGACCTACGCTAAAATCGCGTATGCTCGGGCACTGTATTGTGACCTGCGCTAAGATCGTGTATGCATGGACACAACATGACTCGTGCCAATGACGTGGACATATTTTTTGCCACGACATCACATCTGAAATCAATGAATCACTCAGAGAGAAGGTGTTGACATCAGTATACCACCATTATATATATAGTCATGAGGATTTTAAAGAAGACATAGTCTCTCCGATATTGACAAACATGGTACATATATATATATATCCATGCTCTCTGATCATATATTGACATCCCACAGCATACGATAATGGTAATAGCAAACCACTTCGCTGCTGGAGGGTAGTGTTGTATTTTATACAGCACATGCATGGGCACTATATGACCCACGCTGATGACGTGAATTCGGGCTGCATCCCAAGAACTGCAATGCACCTTCGGTGCAAGGGGCTGCATCCCGAGAACTGCTATCCAGCTTCATAGTAAGCTATCACGTCATCACATAGAGGTCGGACCTCTGTTGTATTTAAACGGCGCTTGACAACCGCCAAGCAATACACTTCCTTGAGGGGGGAAGATGGTAAGCTAAAAATACAACTAAAAACCAAATAAATAATAAAGACAAATAATAAAATAAAACAATTAAGTTGCATCATTGTGATTTTGCTTGGAAAATTAAAGATCTTATCAAAAGTTCCAGCATCTGTGTATAGCAGCCATAAAATTGATGACACGGTACATCATGCCGATTGAAACATCAAATGAAGTCTTATTTGACTTACTAACACATGAAGTTCATTATGAAGAAATCATAGATGCATATTTCTCCGGCTCTATCATATTATATGAAGGGCACTGATACTGGAGAACGATGGTTTTTCAAAGGTGAATAAGCTATATTGTAAGCTTACGACCATCACTTTGACGTCAACAGCCTGAGATGCTGATTGTCGAAATTCAAGAGTTGAAGGATTCGATGAATCAACCTTGATACATGTGTTTTGATTGATGAATTGTTGATCCATGGTTTCTCCCCAAATCTAGAGAAGCTGGCACACAAGTTGTTGCCAATGTCTTAAGGAAAGCATCTGAGCAAAGGATTGCCAGTTGTGCCATCAGGCATCGAATTCCATAAACAGCAAAGCCGAGTGAGTAAATCCGCCACTCTAGCTATTTGCCCGTCATTCCTTCCAGGTTCACGACAAGAGACAATTCATCAAAGTCATACACCAATGCATAAGTCACATGCATGGTTGCACAGTTTGTATCCGAATGCCATTCCATCAAGGTTAAGCATCTTGACAGTAATTCTGGCCAACCAAAAGCCTTCCTGTCTTCGGATATCTTGAGCATTCTCATTTCCAGTTCCATTATGGACTAGGAAGCATCATGACTGTGCCTCGCCAGGACACTAATCCTCAAAGCCGCACACTTGAGGCGAGCCTTATGAGACAGTGACCTTTGGCTTGTGGGGAGTCAACCCCTTATCAAATCCTGAACACTTGTTAACACCTGGATAAATTTATCATGATGCAACTTAAGTGGGATTATAAGTTCCACATAATCATATTGTCTACGTATGCTGAAGGCATAACTACCGCATATGGTTACAATAGGTCGCAGCTTCTATAACATTGTGGCTTCTAAGTCAAAAGCTGATAGCCAATGACTTTTTGCCAAAAATTGCCGACCATATAAAAATCAGGCCATGGAAACATGTACCCAAGAGGTTTTCGTCCATCGGTCACATATATATATCAGGGTTGCATCCCAAGAACTGCAGGGCTGCATCCCAAGAACTGCAGGGCTGCATCCCAAAGACTGCGATGCACCTTCGGTGCAATGGGCTGCAACCCGAGAACTGCAGGGTTACATCCCTAACATTTTTTACCCTGCATCAAATTGATATGACAGGAGCAGGAATTGAACCTTCCTTGCTAAGGTGTAGTGAGCCTTGTATAAATCATACCCTTACACAGATACGCATATGCGGGTACCAATATCTGTGAAAAACTGCTAATGCTACCTTTGCCAAGACCGTGGTTTGTCATCGGATTCTGTGGCCAGTAAATCCGCGCTACCGGATAACTGAGGTGGACGGAGTTGTGATCCTAAGTTGTGCTTGACAAACATGACTAAATAAATTTCACATTAGTACGTGGCGAATTCATTCTCACTCATCGCGATAGATGTTCGTCAAAGCGTGCGTACTGGACAAAAATATTGAGGAGTTGAGCAAACCGGTTAAGGATTATAAGTCCAATTCCGTTAAGCAGGGCCGCTCCGTTTGCATTAAAACAAGCCCCTTTGTTCGTTTATTATCGAAATCGGGCTCCCCATCGCCACCTATGATCCTCCAAAGTAGCTTAAGGAGGGGAGGAAGGGTTGGGTGCACTATATCAGGCCGAGAATCGTGCGATTATAAATCGTTAAATCGTGGGATCATCGTTCGCAAAGAACGAAGGCTAGCGCAAATAATCCGTAACGTAGACTTCGGATGCTTTGAATCGTCACTCTGACGCACGATACGTATGGATCAATCAGTAATCCAGCGTCAATCTGCATCACGAAACGCAATTCATTGAACCTTGAAACGTCACTCTGAAATACGATACGATTTCCAGAAAGGTGGGCTACATCCTAAGAATTGTAAGGTGAGGGACTAAAGTGGACTCAGTTCCCCCCAATAACCTAAAAACACCATGAGGGACGCCTCAAATCGGTGTAAGAAGACTGGTACCAGCAAGAAGCGACAACAACAAAGACATCAAAGACATATACAAAAGGTATGCCCGTTGTGAGGTCACAACTCTCTTGAGAGGGGAGATCTATCAGGGTTATGACCATATGTGTCATACATGTCATACGTGTCATACCTGTCATACATGTCATACCATGTCATGTCATGTCATGTCATATATTATTATGACAGTCAATCGTGTCATATATTATTATGACAGTCGACAGTATGGTCGATCATGACTGTACAGGTCGAGTCGCGTCATACATTTATGACAGTCGTCAGTACGGTCGACGATGACTGTACATGTCGCCAGAGGATTATGTCATATCATCAGGCATCCCTGTCATCGAGAGTTCGTATGATGAACTCGAAGATGGCAAAGCAAAGATACATCTTGGAAACAAACCAAGAATCATCTTTAGCTATCAGCATGCGTGGAACTCGCATGTGCAGCATGAACGAACTAGTCGTTATTACCATGCTGGTCGTTCAACCTACGTCTCGGGTTCACAACCCAATGGCGGTACCATCTAAGATGATGGGTGACGTAGGTATAAAAGTGAGGAAGCGTTGTGCTTCAGCAGATCTTCGACGGAGACTGCAACTCACAACCCGCTCATAAGTTGTGCGCGTGTTACTGTTCAATAACACTGCACTATCTTATTATATCATATATTTCTTAAGGCTCGCGTCAGCGTCCTTATCAACCCGGCACTGTGTTTTTATGTGACTTCATCGTGCATATATATATCTTATATATATATACCCTCAGATCACCCTTTCTGTCAATGGTGCGTAAGTCCATCAACGCGACGATCCCGGCTTGTGCTCAAAGAGGGCACAAGCCGGGATAGTCAACATCCGCATTCCACATCACGAAGGCCATACGAACGTCACGGGAGTTGCGCTAAGTTCACGAAAGTGATACTTCGCAACTTATGGACGTCCCGCACACCTCCTTAGCCGAGGTGGATGACTCGTGTGGGATCCCATACTTCCCCCTTGAACCGGAAGTACGGGATCACCGCGGATTGCACTATTCCCAACCTCAACACGCGCGGGGAGCATATATGTCTAAGGAATATATCTCCCTAGCTCGTATATGTTCTCAGAACGCGAAGACATCTACCACAGATGCCTGCGCAGGAATCAGCAATTTCCTGGAAAGATTAGACCTACTAAAAAATAAAAGTCAACGGACCGGTCAACGCCCGCAGCGGTCGATCCAATGGTCCAAATCCAATTCCGAGACCGGTTTTCTGGGGTGCCGTACCCCACTCTATATCCTTAGGAAGTCTTGGCCCTATCAACACCCGTGGATCTAAAAACACCCACTCTTTAGATACGATAATCGTTATGAACTATTTGAATATGGAAATCTCGATGTATCCGAGACTTCCCCCAAAAACACCCAACAGCACAATATGGGATTCGTCATGTCCGCGCGATGCGGGTGTCAATAGGGACCAGGCTTCCTAGCCGCGAGGAAATCTTCGTCTGAGAAAATTGACATCGACCGCCGGAATGTATACCCAGCCCCATCCCCACGCCAACCCCATCCCAAGTTCCCAACGCAAGTTCGAAGTCGCCAACCCTTGACCCCAAGAACCCAAGCAACGCACGTTCGGTGGAATCACCAATCAGAAATGTTTGCCCTCTGGACTGAACTTCAGTCCAGTGAAGATTGGATGAGGAAGTGCTGATGTTGCTTGTGAACCCTTTTATACGACACAGCATTCTGTTAAGCTGCAGCGAAGTGGAATAGATTACATTCTCAGGATTTGTCTTGGTCTTCTTCGCGGTTCTTTACTTCTCACGAAGTTGTGAGGTCGAGGAGTCCTATTTCGCTGTGGAAATCGTCGTACAGCAGGTCTTTAATCGATCGTACACTGGGTTTCAAGTTCAGTGCTCGAACTCGAGTCACCTTGGTGCGACTAAGGTTCTTAAGATCACGCTCGAACGTATATTTTACAGCTCGATGCAGAACGAGACGCGACCCCAACCGTACGTTGGTGCACGGCTGAGAGTTTATTGGCCACTGGACGCCGTGTGGTATACTGGGACTATTATCGGTACGCCCGCAGATTTCCATAGTGCAAATAAGATTCCTCCGCACAGTTATTGCAAACGTTATCTACTGGTCTCTCAGTTTCGGCGCTATCGTGTAAGTCTGGCCCCGTCATGTCCTTCGCCGAGAGGTCTTTCGATGGGTGAAGGCAAGCCCCATCCGTGCAAACACTCGAAGGAGGGCGCACGTCTTCAGATGTTTTAAATCTACGTTTGGATATGCCATGTTTGATCACCTGCAAAGGGAAATACAGACGCGCGTCTACCCCCCGCCCGCGTCTCGACCTTTCAGTAAACGAACGGTGTAGGCGAACATCCCACCGACGTTGGTGCCTTGTATTAAAGTATAGGCCGAGTGATAGAAAACACTTTTCGCCTAGCTGACGCTCTTGCTGGAATTATATTTGGTGCTGGTGCATATTATTCTCTCTCAAGACAATCCCCGCATTGGTTAACGTGCCATAGTCGCGTTACCTGGCCCACCATCATTATATCTCCCTGTCTGTCAACCCCGTCACTTCCCCGCCTGGTTTGCAAATCTCTCTCTCGGTGTGCGCTCCGTTTTACAGAAAAGCGTGCTCACTCGCGCTGATTATACGGTTTCGCGTGATCAAGATATTCCAAGATTCAGGTCGCGACACTTGAGCGAGTGCACCTCACGTGACAGACGCGCTGACCTGCGAGTGCCGTGCGCGGTAGCGGCACCTTATGCTGGGAGAACTTATGCAAGGTCGCTCACTTAAGGTTCACACTGATTTGAGGTGCAGAATTAGATCCCAGTGACGGGACTCAAAAGGTGCTGTACGACGACGGCGAGTGCGAGGAACTTCGCCTTCATAAGGAGCACTATCAGGTGCTCCCGCCCCACTCGAGTGTTATCTCCGCCGGTAACATCCAGTTTACCTGCCCACGACTTGCCCGTGTGGGTGCGCTGCGAGACCGGCAGACCTATTACCGCTGTGCAACTCTTGAGCTGCGCATATTATGGAAACAAACGGCACTCCAAGTTTATACACTTCCCTTCCCTTGCGTGCGCGCCTGCTGTGGGTTTTGCTCAAGCCCACAAACAACAGGTTAACCGCGATAGCGTGTGCGTGTGTGATAATGGGTTTGGACTTCCTTTATGTATGTTCCGCCCGGTGCTGCCTCGCGCTCCTACGCTCGATGCACCCATCACTCCCCTGGATGAGTTCCAAAGCTTTGGGGATGTGCTTAGCTTTCACCGTCAGTTTCCACTCCAACTCACTCATTTTCCCCAGTAATTTTGTAGGTCTGTCTTGGGTAGCACTGAGATATCTCGAACCCAGTCACCTCAAGTCTGTCTATCATGGCCTGCTATTGTGGCCTTATGGCCGTGAAACTCCTATTTCTCTCGTATTTTAACCAGGCCTTAACGACCTGAACCCAAAGTCAAAGATGGACGTCCAGGTGTCAAACAGAGCCTTTCGCAGCTGTGAGGTGAAGTCCGTTGGGGGAATTTGCATACAGATCTTGGAGCCGAACAGTCGGCCGGAACCTGACGACGCCCTGGTCTCTGAGCAGCCACATCAAGCCACTTGCGCCCTGCCGAAGAAGGAGATCGTTGAGCCGACATCGCAGACTACATCAGCAGTGCAGACTGCATCCGCAGCGCAGCCGCCGCATACCCCCAGTGTCTCAGATCACGACACCACCTGTTCTACGGACGCGCTCAGCATCCAGCACTCGGGCCTCATCGAGACCGAGCCCGAGGCCCAGAGGTACCTTTCTAGAGGCTTCTTCTCAAGGTTCATGGATAACCTGTTCCATTCGCACACCCTCATCAGGACTACGTGGCACAAAGAGAGAGCAGGTCTCCTAGGCTTTTGGACAGTTCTTGAGGGAGGGAGCAGGCCACAAGTCTTCTTCGCAGTGCATGCCGGATAGAGGAGACTGTGTATGATCTCTACACCTCCCGACGAAGAGCTAATTGCCTGTAGGAGAGGGGAGCGGAGGTCATACGCTGTGCACAGGGTGCCGGTAGGAGAGGG
>LGRX02032470.1:43397-106035 GCA_001247695.2 Cymbomonas tetramitiformis | reverse complement strand
CTTCACAGCAACCAGGGGCGCGAGATGCTCATGCCGTGTACCCCGTACCAGCTCCGTTACTGCGTCATCTCTTCCACCATCTTCAATTCGGGGAGCTTGATACCTGAAGAAACCGGGAGCGGCATCGGGAGATAGGCCGCTCTTGAGGGGGGAGAAGTTGTACCGGGAGGTACGAGCAGAGGGGTTGCATGCTACAGAGATCTGGTTGCATGCTGCCGACGAGTGGTTGCATGATACAGATGCCTGGTTGCATGCTGCGTATGCCTGGTTGCATGCCACAGATGCCTGGTTGCATGCTACAGATGCCCGGTTGCATGCCACGGAGGCCAGGTTGCATGCTACAGATGTCAGGTTGCATGCTACAGAGGCCCGGTTGCATGTCACGGAGGCCAGGTTGCATGCTACAGATGTCAGGTTGCATGCTACAGAGGCCAGGTTGCATGCCATGGAGGCCAGGTTGCATGCTACAGATGTCGGGTTGCATGCCACAGAGGCCAGGTTGCATGCGACAGAGGCCAGGTTGCATGCGACAGATGTCGGATTGCATGCCACAGAGGCCGGGTTGCATGCGACAGACAGAGGCCAGGTTGCATGCGACAGATGTCGGGTTGCATGCCACACAGGCCAGGTTGCATGCGACAGAGGCCAGGTTGCATGCGACAGATGTCGGGTTGCATGCCACAGAGGCCGGGTTGCATGCGACAGAGGCCAGGTTGCATGCGACAGATGTCGGGTTGCATGCCACACAGGCCAGGTTGCATGCGACAGAGGCCAGGTTGCATGCGACAGATCTCGGGTTGCATGCCACTGGGGCCAGGTTGCATGCGACAGAGGCCAGGTTGCATGCTACATATGTCAGGTTGCATGCTACATGGGCCAGGTTGCATGCTACAGATGTCTGGTTGCATGCCACAGAGGCCAGGTTGCATGCGACAGAGACCAGGTTGCATGCTACATATGCCAGGTTGCATGCTGGTGACGGGTGGTTGCATGCTGCAAGGGCCTTGTTGCATGCCGGTCACAGCTGTATGAAGAAATAATTGATGACAAGGCAGATTTCAGGAGAAGATCTGCAATGACAATAATTATATTGAGGATCTGGTGGATTCCAGAAAAAGATCTGCAATGGCAATATCGTGATCTGCCTGATGATTGGTGGAGGAGTACCAGAATCAGGCATATATGTGCGCATGATTGGTCGATGGCAGATGTCAATACAGGAATCCTGCTAGTGATTGTTAGAGAGCAACATGTTGAAAGGGAAGCTTGGAAAAGTGGACCTCAGTTAGTGTTGATCGAATGAATTAAGGAATAAGCAAGTTTTACATGTTAGGATTAGGCATGGCGCCAAGACTATACATAAGGATATGATGTAGTAGGTTCGAGACCATACATATATCGGAAAAGTGATTGTAATACTAGGCTAGGCAGCCAGTGTTTGTCATGAAATAAAACAGTGGAATATAAGACTGTGAAGTTAATATTACACACCAAAAACAGCAGAAAATATAAAAAGAAAGAAAGAAAGAAAATAAAGAAGAAAATAAAGAAAAGAAATATGTTTAAGTTATCAGGAGTGTGCCTGGTACAAATTGGTATTCAGATGTTGAATACGTTCTACGGACCTTTGGGATCTGCGAGTGGGATTTTGTGGATGGCGACTTTTGTGTTTGCGTTTTGAGCTGACTCTGCTTGCGTTCGACGGCTCAAATTGCGCGCGTTACGTGCACTGAAAACACGGAAAAGTTTCGCTACGGGATCTTCTTTGTGAAGGGTTTGGTTGAGATCTGCGTCGGATTGCTTTTTCTTAAGGCTCTGGGCGAGATTTGTGACTTGATCTTGAGAATGTCCGAAGCTGGTCCACTCCGACGGCTATAAAGCTGGCAAGATATGCGCGTAGACGTCTTTAGTGGACCCGCGTTCTCGCTTTTTGCTGGATGTTGTTCAGATGTTGCGGATGCTCAGATTGGTGATCTTGGATGCCGGCAGAGGCTTAAGTATGGGGGGGGAAAGTGAGCTCTTCTCAGTAACATAACTAAGCAAAGCCGCCGGAGGTTATTGTCAAAAAGTACAAATAAAAAGTATCTTTTTAGTTTGTTAACAATCTCAGCAAGTTTGGGGCCAGATCTTGTATCCTCACCAGCTGCTAAAAATAGCCTATCAGCCTTAAGTATGGTGGAAGTACCTCCCACCTTCTAGGGAAGTTCCTTATACCTTCTGGCTAAGTTCTCTACAGCTTTTGGCAGTATTTTGGCTCTACTGGACTGGTATTCTTGGAATTAATTTCTGGAAACGCCATACGACCATATTTGACACTGTCATAGTTGTCATATTGTCATAACTGTCATCCCACTGGTTGCATGCGGTACCAGGCGTGTGGCATGCTGGTCGAGGCGTGTTGCATGTGTGGGTGGGTGACATGGGTGACAAGGCCTAACTGCTAATCTAACTGTGCAATTCTGATACACAAATTAGAACCCTCTAGCTAGCACAAGAGCAGAAACTCACAGGCAATTAAGGTCCTGCTAAACTACTGAAAGGCTCTGTGTCAGCAAGTCAAATTGAAGATTTCAAAGGTGTCAAAGTAAAACCATAAACCAGATTGAAGAAGTCTTTGAGGTCACAGGAGTTCCGCACACCACCATGTTGGTGTGCCTCCAGAGTGAGCAAGAAGTCAATCGACAGCACCAAAGTAGTCGGCGGCGGCCTCACTTAAGTCCGATCCGAAGGGAGGATTCCCGAACGGACCTCTCTCATGTAGAGCCATACCGTAAAAGAAGGCCATGTCGAAAGTCAAATCTGTCCGAGCAAGGTCCTGAAAGATGTCAGGGGGCTCAGGCGGCTCAAGCAGTGGCACATTGTCAGCCAACGAGAAACCTTGAGCCGGGATCACAGAATCAACAAAATCATTCGTAGAGTAAAATGACGGAGTTTCCCAATCGAGATTACCACCAGGCGAAGGCATCTCCGCAGCCGGTGCACATGCCGACACAGAAGAAGCCGTGGAAGCCGAAACAGCTACACCTGCAAAAGAAATGTAGAAGAGAGAGAGCACCGCGAGAGCGCCGATTGCCGGCGTGCCAAATCCGAAAGGCGGCACACCGCACCCGATAGTACTGGCCGGAGCCCGTGGCTTCACCGCGAAAGTACCGTCGGCGAAATCCTCGTAGTCGTCCGTGTCATAGCCCGTCAGGTCAGACGGGTGGACGGCGGCGTGATTTACCGTCTGCACGAAGCCTCCGAACTCACCGCATGTCGCCTCCGTGGTGGTTACCCGCGCCGATTGAGTTGGCGCGGGCTGTACATCCTTTACCTGCGAAACAGGCATAGCAGGGGCCGGCACGGCGGACGCCGATGCCGCCGCACCACCTGCCGGAACCTGCCCCTCCGGTGTGATCCCCGCCGCAGCGGCAGGGCCACACACCAGAGCCGATGCATGCTCCTCAACCGCACTCCCAGGAACAAAGGACGCGTGAGTGTAATGTACCTTTTCTTGGGCGGCCTGAACCTCAGTGGTGAGGGCATCAAGCCGCCGCAAGATGTCCTCGTCGCCCGCGCCGTCGGCCGCAGGCTGCACGCTGAAGCCGTAGGCCGACACGTCGATGCCGCCAACACCGCCCGCGGAAAGCACAGCGGGAGGACCGTAAGCCGACGCCGCACGGGCGAAGGCCTCCGGACCATCATCCGCAGCCTCCTGGAAGACCTGCACAAGCGCCAAGGTGTGGAGGCCCTCCGCATCCTCCTCCTCAATAGGAATGCAGAAGGCCGCTGCCGTGGCCGACGAATGCTGGCGCCCACCAAGAGGGCAGTCGCGGTACGCGTGATAGGTGTCACCCTTGCCCGCTTTCCGGCAGCGGTGGCAGAGGGGTTTCGCCTTCATGTTGTCCCTGTCGAACCCCACAGGCGGTGCCGCGTGCACACCCACCCGATGGCCTCGCGGATGCTGCTTACTCCGCGGCTGTTGCTGTTGCTGCCGTTGGGCCGCGCCCGCACGATTGCCTTGCACGAGCGCCTTCAAGGCGGCGATCTCGTCGAGAAGAACGGCGTACTCAGACGACGTGATAAGCGCGGAGGGCTTGCCGCCCGCCCCCAGTGTCTGCTTTTCACGCACTGTCACCCCATCGTCCGACTGCGCCCAGGCCTGAAAGATAGCCACGACGAGGGCCGGAAGCGAGCGGAGAGTGACCCCGCCGAGGTCACCCGCAAGCGGGTACCGCACCTTCACCGCCGCGTAGAAGACCGGGTCGAGGCGGTTGTAGAGCGACAGCTTGCGGGTCTCGTCGGTGGGCCGCCAGTCAGGAGCACGGTTATCCCGCACCAGACGTTGCTCACGAGCCAAGATGGGCTGCGGGTCAACGCCTGCGGGATAACGTAGAGCCGCGTGCTCCTGCTGGTGGCTCTCACGTAGCGCGGCAGGCACGCTCCCCTTGATGATGTCGACAAGGGCACGACGTCCATCTCGGTCAGCCGAGGAGTCCGTACCGCGAAGCCAGGTGTCCGCCACAGAGTTGCGCTCCACGACGAGGGCCAACACGTCGTAGAGAAGCCCATTAACCTTCTCGACAACCAGAGAGGTGGGGTCGTCGAGGTCAAAGGGAGTCAAATCCAGCCCAACGGACTGAAACTCGGTACGAAGCTGCACCACCAGCTCGGAGAGGCGGTCCGCGTCGTCAGTGCCACGATAATGATGTTTCTTGGAACCAAGGATATCCTCGCGGATACCCTTGGCCCAAGCCCGATGTAAACGCCCCTTGTACACCGCGTCAACCGTGGCATGTTGGTCGACTAGGTGCTTCCGCAACGCGACAGCGGTGTCGGAGTTGCTGGAAGCAGCAGGGGGCACCACAGGTGGGGTGCTAGCGGTCGGAGTGTCCCGAACCGCATCCAAAAGCCGTATTGAGGCGTCCAAATCGGAGTCCTTCAATAGGCGTTTGCGAGCTCGAGTAGATGTTGCCATACTTTTGAAAGCCAGAGAAAAGATGATGCGCGGCAGCACGTTTGGGTGTTGTGGCGGAAATGGAACGAAGACGTAACGGCAGAACGTGCGGAGCGGCGAAAAGAGCGTGGGGCACTTGCAAATGTCGGTGTGGTCGAAGGTGTCCGGAGCACCAGCCCAAAATACGTGAACCAGCGGGATCAGTGCAGGTAGAATAACGTAAATGAACATTGCCAAAACCAAGCAATAGCAACGCGCGGTGCCCATGACTCGCAGCCGTAAAAGACGTCTACCGTAAAGCCATGTCCCAAATCCTAGTCGCACCCAAACGCGCAAGTGCGCACCACCTCTTCAAGCGGCTGCTTAGCCAATCATGGCCAAGATAGCAAGTGGAAAGAAAACGTGGATGGGGCCACGACCTACCGGAATATCCAAGTACACTAGATATCAGAAAGTCCCGTACTCGTGTGGATAAACTGTATAAGATAAATAAACCCTAAGCTAGATATACCCGGAACGGTCTCGGACGGTCTCGGAGTCTAGCCTACCTGTGACACAACGTGTGTCACAGTACGAACCTACAGATCAGTCAGCAGTCCAGTGTTGGTCCTAGGGATCTGTCATAGGGGCCTGACCGGGACTCCCAGTCAGGGCTGCCTATACAGATTTCAGCACACATATCTAGTAAGTTTGATTATTAGCAATACACATAATGAGCATCCATGATGTCACAAAAGTGCCTTGTCATGTATTTATTATGTGTTTATGTATGTATGTATGTATGTAAAAGAAAGAGAAAAAGAGACACCCTTTTTCAGGGTGTTGGGATTATAGCCCCACGCGGCATGTGTGTGTGTGTGTGTGTGTGTGTATGTAAAAGAAAAAGAGACACCCCTTTTTCCACGTGTTTATATTCACTTTATCTTGCGTGGTATATATCGATGAAGAGCGATCGCTTGCTTCGGTGCGTATTTGATATCCATCAAGGCATTTCGTCGTGACGTGCGAAATCTATAGAGCGGACAACCCCTTCATAACACTAATTTTGAAAGTTGTACTCAACGGATTTTGGGGGCCTCGCATCATAGTTTGCTGAAATCTGTATAGGCAGCCCTGACTGGGAGTCCCGGTGCAGGCCCCTATGACAGATCCCTAGGACCAACACTGGACTGCTGACTGATCTGTAGGTTCGTACTGTGACACACGCTGTGTCACAGGTAGGCTAGACTCCGAGACCGTCCGAGACCGTTCCGGGTATATCTAGCTTAGGGTTTATTTATCTTATACAGTTTATCCACACGAGTACGGGACTTTCTGATATCTAGTGTACTTGGATATTCCGGTAGGTCGTGGCCCCATCCACGTTTTCATTCCACTTGCTATCTTGGCCATGATTGGCTAAGCAGCCGCTTGAAGAGGTGGTGCGCACTTGCGCGTTTGGGTGCGACTAGGATTTGGACATGATTTTACGGTAGACGTATTTTGCGGCTGCGAGTCATGGACACCGCGCGTTGCTATTGCTTGGGATTGGCAATGTTCATTTGCGTTACTTTACCTGCCCTGATCACGCTGGTTTACGTATTTTGGGCTGGTGCTCCGGACACCTTCGACCACGCCGACATTTGCAAGTGCCCTTCGCTCTTTTCGCCGCTCCGCACGTTCTGCCGTTACGTCATCCCTCCATTTCCGCCACAACACCCAAACGTGCTACCGCGCATCATCTTTTCTCTGGCTTTCAGAAGAATGGCGACATCTACACGAGCTCGTAAACGCCTATTGAAGGACTCCGACTTGGACGCCTCTATACGGCTTATAGATGCGGTTCGGGACACCCCAACCGCTAGCACCCCGCCTGTGGTGCCCCCTAATCCTTCCAGCAACTCCGACGCCGCTGTCGCGTTGCGGAAGCATCTCGTTGACCAACACGCTGCGGTCGACGTGGTCTACAAGGGGAGACTACATCGGGCTTGGGCCAAGGGTATCCGCGAGGATATCCTTGGTTCCAAGAAACATCATTATCGTGGTACCGACGACACCGACCGCCTCTCCGAGTTGGTGGTGCAGCTTCGGACCGAGTTTGAGTCCGCTGGGCTGGACTTGGCCCCCTTTGACCTCGACGACCCCACCTCTTTGGTTATCGAGAAGGTTAATGGACTGCTCTATGACGTCTTGGCCCTCGTCGTGGAGCGCAACTCTGTGGCCGACACCTGGCTTCGGGGTACGGACTCTTCGGCTGACCGAGATGGACGTCGTGCCCTCATCGACATCATCAAGGGGAGCGTGCCGACAGTCCTTCGCGAGAGCCACCAGCAGGAGCATGCGGCGCTTCGTTATCCCGCAGGCGTTGACCCGCAGCCGATCTTGGCTCGTGAGCAACGTCTGGTGCGGGATAACCGCGCTCCTGACTGGCAGCCCACCGACGAGACCCGTAAGTTGTCCCTCTACAACCGCCTCGACCCCGTGTTCTACGCGGCGGTGAAGGTGCGGTACCCGCTTGCGGGTGACCTTAGCGGGGTCACTCTCCGCTCGCTCCAGGCGCTCGTCGTGGCCATCTTTCAGGCCTGGGCGCAGTCGGATGATGGGGCGGCAGTGCGTGAGAAGCAGACACTGGGGGCGGGCGGTAAGCCCTCCGCCCTTATCACGTCTTCTGAGTACGCGGTCCTTCTCGACGAAATCGCCGCCTTGAAGGCGCTTGTGCAGGGCAATCGTGCGGGCGCGGCTCAGCGACAGCAGCAGCCGCAGCCGCGCGGTAAGCAGCATCCGCGAGGCCATCGGGTGGGTGTGCACCCGGCACCGTCTGTGGGGTTCGACAGGGACAGCATGAAGGCCAAGCCCCTTTGCCACCGTTGCCGCAAGGCGGGCAAAGGGGACGCCTATCACGCGTACCGCGACTGCCCTCTTGGTGGGCGCCAGCATTCGTCGGCCACGGCAGCGGCCTTCTGCATTCCTATTGAGGAGGAGGATGCGGAGGGTCTTCACACCCTGGCACTTGTGCAGGTTTTCCAGGAGGCTGCGGATGATGGACCGGAGGCCTTCGCCCGTGCGGCTTCGGCTTATGGTCCCCCCGCTGTGCTTTCCGCGGGCGGGATTGGCGGCATCGACGTGTCGGCCTACGGATTCAGCGTACCGCCTCCGCCTTCTGGCGGGACCGACGACGAGGACATCTTGCGGCGGCTTGATGCCCTCACCTCTGAGGTTCAGGCCGCCCAAGAGCAGGTACATTACACTCACGCATCCTTTGTTCCTGGGAGTGCGGTTGAGGAGCATGCATCGGCTCTGGTGTGTGGCCCTGCCGCTGCGGCGGGGATCACACCGGAGGGGCAGGTTCCGGCAGGTGGTGCGGCGGCATCGGCATCCGCCGTGCCGGCCCCTGCTATGCCTGTTTCGCAGGTAGAGGATGTACAGCCCGCGCCAGTTCAATCGGCGCGGGTGACCACCACGGAGGCGACGCACGGAGAGTTCGGAGGCTTCGTGCAGACGGTGAATCACGCCGCTGTCCACCCGTCTGACCTGACAGGCTACGACACCGACGACTACGAGGACTTTGCCGACGGCAGCTTCCGGCTGAAGCCGCGGGGCTCGCCTCCGTCGGCCAATCATGTTTCCGGGCCACCCGTGGGCGAGCAGAGGACCTACGGTTGTGGGAAGCCGCCCTGGGGCTTCCCTGCCACGGTTGGTCCGTGGGGCATTCCTTTCCTCCTTTCCCTCGTTCTTTGCATCTCGATCATGGGAGTGGCAGCCGTGCCCGACGCTCGGTCGGCTACGGAGATGCCTTCGCCTGGTGGTGATCTCGATTGGGAGGCTCCGTCATTTTTCTCTACGAATGATTTTCTTGATCCGGTGATGACGGCTCAGGGTCTCCTATTGCCTGACGATGTGCCACAGCTTCAGCCGCCCGAGCCTCCTGACACTTTGAGCTTTTTAGCATTTCAGGATTTGGCTCAAGCGGATTTGGGTATTGACATGGCATTCTACTACGGCATGGCCTTACATGAGAGCGGTCCTCTTGATGCGGAGCACTACTACGGTGCTGGTTACTTTACTTCCTACTATGGGATGGACTTCCGTGAGGCCACCGCTGACTACTTTGGTACTGTCGATTGACTTCTTGCTCACTCTGGAGGCACACCAACATGGTGGTGTGCAGAACTCCTGTGACCTCAAAGACTTCTTCAATCTGGTTTATGTTTTGCTTTGACTACTTTACAATCTTCAAACTGACTTGCTAGCACGGTTCCTTTCACTTGTTTAGCGGTGCCTTAATTGCCCGTATGCTTTTGTTCACGTGCTACCTAGAGGTTTCCAATTTGTGTATCAGAATAGCACAGTTGGATTGGCAGTTAGACTTGTCACCTAGCTTCTGCCCTAACACTAGTATCTTACATTTCTGACTCTCCTAGCCAGTCACCACCCACAGTGCTGGGGTGGTGTGCTGAAATCTGTATAGGCAGCCCTGACTGGGAGTCCCGGTGCAGGCCCCTATGACAGATCCCTAGGACCAACACTGGACTGCTGACTGATCTGTAGGTTCGTACTGTGACACACGCGTGTCACAGGTAGGCTAGACTCCGAGACCGTCCGAGACCGTTCCGGGTATATCTAGCTTAGGGTTTATTTATCTTATACAGTTTATCCACACGAGTACGGGACTTTCGATATCTAGTGTACTTGGATATTCCGGTATAGTTGTTTCCCTTTCTTTCCCCTTCCCACATCCCCCGCTTCCCCCCTTTCCCCTTCCCCCTTTCGATCCCCTTCCTTTCCCCCTTTCCCCTTCCTTTCCTTCTCCCTTCCCCCCTCCCCTTCCTCCCCTCCCCCCTTTCCCCCTTCCCCCTTTCCCCTTCCCCCCTTTCCCCTCCCCCCTTCCCCCCTTTCCCCCTTTCCCCCTTCCCCCTTTCCCCCCCCTTTCCCCCCCTCCCCCCTTCCCCCTTTCCCTTCCCCTTCCCCCCTTTCCCCCCTTCCCCTTTCCCCCCTTTCCCCCTCTTCCCCCTTTTCCCCTTTTCCCCCTTTTTCCCCCTTTTCCCCCTGCGATTTTTCTCACTCGGGCCTTCGGCCCGAAAACATTTCCCGCTTCGCGGGTAATTCCCCTCTTTGTCACCAGCACCTATACCCATGGGTTCCGCAATAGGGTTCCACCCACTTGTACACAACTGTGAACCACGAGTCCACGACAAGTCGACCGTGCCGATCATTGGGGGAAACAGACCGTTAGAATACCACCCCAAACATTGTCAGGCGTTTTCCCCTCATGTTTGAAATGGCAATAGAGTGGGATGCAATCATGTTAAAGCGTCCCGACGATGCATATTCCGAACGAAAATTCTGTGGAGAGTGGGCAAAGACGTGTAGCTCAGACTGCAGAGAGAGTGTGGTTCGATAGGGGCTGACACATGCGCATTCCCTTTACACAGTCTCTGGCGAAATCTCACAAATGGCCCTGCTGAAAACCTTTATAGTGCTTTCTATATTTTGCTTCCAATCTATTCAACCCGTTTGCAGAGCTACGAATTCGAGATTCGCATCGGAATGGGAGGTTGAAATCACCGGCCATCCACTTTACGTGCTCGTCGTTATCCAGTCCACTGGTCAGCGTCGAGCTCCGATTCCTAAGTGCCTCGACGTTGCAAGTTGGTTGAGTGTGTTGCGAGTGGTTCAGAATCCGGCTTGAATATTTTTCTCCCTTGATATTCTGTACATGCTTCTAACAGAGCTTGACGAGGAGCCTACGCGTACTTCTTGCCTTTCGGGACGAAACCTCTCGGAGGCTTTCCGGGTATGACTTCTTTAGTGGTTAGAAGCTTGCCTCTAGTGTTAAGCTACACAGATGATATATTCAAAGTCGAAATGTTAAGTTCAGTCGCGGCTGTTTTGTATTTTGTTTCTGGCATCTCGAGCCTTCATTCATGCAATGGTGCTCATGGTCTACATTTCGCCTTGTACTCAAGGTATAGCCTTTCCAAAAGCCGGCTCAAAGGTTGTAATTGACACGGTTGCGGTCGTGCCAGGAGTCGAGAGCGCAGAACGCAACCGTTGCATATGTTTTGACAAACGAAAGCTCCTCGGACTTATTTTGCTACGATCCGAAAGACGCACGCCCGCTCCTCCGCCAGGCGCTGGTGCGTCAAGAGCCCTCTCTCTCCTGGGATCACTCAAATCCAAGCGCCATCTTCACACCTGTGGTCTCCTGCTTCGTGCGCAAGTCCGATGTGTGCTCTCTTGCGCCTCAACCATGCCGCGGGCGAGCGGTTGAGGGCACCCCAGCATCAGAGCTTTAACCATGTCTTGTGCGATCAAACGGACATCAGTATGAGATCACAGATGCGCGCGGCGCACGTTCTGGAAGCGTTGTCGACTCGCCTTGCAAGGTCCCCGAAGGCGTTGAGGTGCGCTGAGGATGCTTCGTGAAAATGCTGCGCGCGCAGACGCAGGGCGCCGGCGATGAAGGAGTGCAACGGGAGAGGAACCGCAATGGCGTCGGGGGCTTGGTGCTTGTACGCGATGAACGGGATCCTGCGACCGCGGGGTTGCTCTGCTGGTTTTTGCGGCAAGTCATGCCCCGCGTGTGGGGGGATCCTGCTGGCGCTGATGTCGCTGTCACGCTGCTTGGCGCGATACCGGTGAGCCCGCGCACTCTGTCTGGGATTTTAGTGCGCGGGCGCGCACTTTTCTTTGCGCCGTCCCCGATTTTGTTCGGGCTTGCCTGTCCGCTCTCATGTTGTGCGAGTGCTTTTCGCACGTGGGTCGAGGGCATCGGTGCCGAACATCGCAACTACGGCACACATCCGTATGTTTGCACCGCTACTAGAACCTGGATAGTAGAGTTCAAACCCTAAGAGGGCTAGGATCCCTTCGATGAAAGCCACATAACCTGGAAAGGTTGTCTTATTTATTTATTCAAACCCCTACCACCTATGCACGGCAGTGGCCCTCTTTTCCGTGGTGACGAAAGTGAACGAGTGAGGCACTACTGTTCCGCTTCTGAGTGTTACTGGAACGTGCTTTCCTCTCGCGCTAAGTCACCTTTGCGTCCAACAGCGCGAAACACCGCGGGAAATCACTCTGACGGACGGAAGGATTGGTCGCAGGCCGCTTGTACTTCTGCTGTGGCAATTAGCCCGCAAATCAACGTTGGTGAGATGCCTGTGCTCTCTGTTCTTGTCGTCAGGAAACAGTTACTGAATTTAGACTCGGGGTTCTCGTTGCTGAGCTGGCTGTGGCACACCTACGCAGAACCCCTGCAGTAGGACGCCTCACCCACAACTGACAAATGCGATGGGCAGGGGGCTGTCACACCCGTGCTCGGTACATGTGGCGGTTGGTGGGCTGACACACCCATCACGTTACACGCGGAGCTGGGAGGGGCAACATATTCACATTGGACCCCCGTGGAGGTGGTTTGGGCGCTCACCCACACTCAATATATGTTGAGGGGAGGGGCAGATACATTTGCTCCTGGAATGACACACTCACACGTGACCCCTGCGGAGGTGGGTGGGGAGACACCCACACAAAACACATATGGAGGTGGTTAGGGCGACACACCAACTTTCGACACGAAGGGAGTGGGGTTGACACACTCACACCATGGGCATGCGGAGGAGCATGTGACGACATGTCTGCTTGTGACGACATGCGGAGATGAGTGGGGCAATACCCACACTTTGTGCGTACGGTGGTGGGTCCAGCGACACGCTTTCCTATCCAGCGCACGCAGAGCAGGGAGCGGGTGACACATGTGGGGACGGCAGACCTCCGCATATACAAAGATGATGGCTGGAGACACCTGCGCTCGAATGCGAACTCGGTTGCGGAAACTGCCTGCGCTGGGCACATGCCAGACTTCAGGGTGTTGCGCGAGAAAGCGCTTTGCAATTTCAGAGAAGTGTCATGATTTTCCTGACAAGACAATGGATTCTCTCACACATGCGCTCCGAGAGTGCTCCTCTATGCGAGCAGCCTAGCTGCGCACATCCCCCTGGTTTGTATACAACAAGGTCGGCTTTGGATGCTGCCCGCAGTGTGGATGCTCAGTTATGGTGCACCTTGAATGTCTCCCTCAGGTCGCTCTGCCTCCGCATCCGAGTATCTGCATGACGCTTTGCTCGCAGTCTCCTTCTCGACGGCTGCCTCAGCGGCCATGGACGCGTTCCAGTGCTTCGCCCACGAGTACGGCGTGCCGCTCTTTCAAGCACGCGCGTCTCCAGCAGCTCAGGAGCATGATGAGATCAACGGCGGCTTCGAGTGTGCGGCTCAGGGCTTTGACAGCGTCTCTTGTGCGGTCTGGCACATAATCTCGTTCCGGCAAAACGTCAGTCTGTGGCGTGTCACGCATCTCGCAGCGTTGAGGAAGGCTGCGGGTTTCGAGCCACGGTTGTCCGCGAGGGCAGTAGGGCCGAAGCACCTGCAGCAGGTAGGCCATTTGCCCTCGGTGTCTCGCGCACCAGTGGGAGCTAATGCTTTGCTCCGTGAATGGCGTAACTTGCAACAATGTTCCTTTGCACAAGCTGCACGTGCCTCAGAAAGTTGGAGGCCGGACCCTCCTGCCGGACCCTCCTGCCGGACCCTCCCCTACTGGACCCCCTGGACTGTGCAAGGATACGAACCCCATTTGTGCAGGGAACGGCCGAAGTCGCAACCTCACAAAAGCACCCGAAATGCAAAGTTGGTTGCTACGGTTGCACACAAGAAGGCAACCGTAGGGAGGATACCTGCAACAGTGAGGAGCATCGCCTTGGAGAAGGGATTCAGGTTACATGTCCTGTCATCATAACGGTGGGCTGCTCACGTGTTGGGTGAAACGGACAGGTGTCCCAGCTGGGGGAGAGGACTGGGGCGAAACCTTTTGCAGCGGGGTGCACACAGCATGTCAATGCGGTGAGTGCGCCGAGAGAGGTTGTGAGTTCGATCAGACTAGGCATGCGGCATGGAGTCAATTGGGAACTGCTCTCGAGCCGGTGGTCTCTTGCTTGTACGCGGTGGCGCACAGCCACGCGGCATTCTGAGTCTCGCGACGACTGGACCGTTGGCTTGATTATTTTGTCACATGTCTTTTTCTCTGCACCGTAGTATTTTGAGGAAGGGGTCCCGCAGAGGTGCTTGGGCTAGATCAATTGCTTCATAATCGTTTGGATAGTGCAATGGTTAGAAGGCAATACTCCAGGAAGCTTTCACCATGTTGCACACTCGGTTCCTAGCCGTAAGACAACCGGAGGGCCGAGGGCTGCGCGCAATCATGCCACCCTCAAGTCCGATGGTGCGATGGCCGCAGCAACCACAGTGCTCAGTTGTTAAATCTTTCTTTCTGGTTGCATATGTGGCTTATATTTATTTTCACGGTGGGGGCACTGGTGATTACAGGGTTACGGGCTAGTGGATTGCAATGAATTCGAAGGTGTCGACCGGGGGATTGAGACTCGTCGGCGCAAAGCACTGAGCACTGTCAACCCCACGTCTGACAACCCTACATTTTCCCCCACCCCCGCCGGTCCCACATCTTTCCCCGTTGCCAGCCCCATATCCTTAGCCCCCTCCTTCGCACCCACCTCTACTGCAAACCCCACCTCTACTGCGATTCCCACGTCTGCTGCAAGTCCCGCGTCTTCACCTACCACCACCCCCACATCCACTGCCATCCCCTCCTTCTTCGCACCCACCTCTACTGCAAACCCTACGTCTTCACCTACCACTACCCCCACATCCACTGCCATCCCCTCCTTCGCACCCACCTCTACTGCAATTCCCACGTCTTCACCTACCACTACCCCCACATCCACTGCCATCCCCCTCTTCGCACCCACCTCTACTGCAATTCCCACGTCTTCACCTACCACTACCCCCACATCCACTGCCATCCCCTCCTTCGCACCCACCTCTACTGCAATTCACGTCTTCACCTACCACTACCCCACATCCACTGCCATCCCCTCCTTCGCACCCACCTCTACTGCAATTCCCACGTCTTCACCTACCACTACCCCCACATCCGCTGCCATCCCCTCCTTCGCACCCACATCTACTGCAATTCCCACCTCTACTGCAATTCCCACCTCTACTGCAAACCCCACGTCTTCACCTACCACTACCCCCACATCCACTGCCATCCCCTCCTTCGCACCCACCTTACTGCAATTCCCACCTCTACTGCAAGCCCCACGTCTTCACCTACCACTACCCCACATCCACTGCCATCCTTCGCACCCACCTCTACTGCAATTCCCACGTCTTCACCTACCACTACCCCCACATCCTCTTCTATAGCACCCACGAATTCTTTGGAGGGTATGAATCTGCCCCTGGCCTGAGGGGGTTTTATGTGCTTACCGCCGGTAGGCTTTGCTTGTGCATATGGCAGCCTGCGTTTCAGATAGGTTGGGATGTCCATTCATTAAGAACAATCTTGCTTCGGCCTGTCAGTCTATTTGCATCTGCATGCACATGCGGAGCAGAGCGTGGGCAACACTGTGTATTCTCAGTGTCGGCCGTGAGGGCATCAGTGATCCCGTCCGTTCCTGGCTTTGGCATGAACATCTTGACGTGGCGCGGGAATTTGGGGACTGATGAGTGACGTGGCGCGGGCATCCGGGGACCAATTGACAGAGGATGGCGCCAATTATAAAGAACCCTTCAAGATTTCCATTATGATTGCAGCTTTTTTCTTTGGATGTGGCATATCAACATTGTGTATTTTGATTGGTGGTGGAGAAGGCCAAACTGACGAACTATCGCCCAAAGGACTTCTGCACGAGGGCTTGACACTTGAGGCGCCAGCTGAAATCTCGCCTTCTACTGATGACGTGGTGTTCAACCGATTTGATAGTGCAGTGTACACACCTAGGTAAAGGAACCTGCACTGACACAGTCCCGCTCACTGTGCTTAGCTCAAATCACAAAATCCATTGCTTGTCCATCAAGTGAGATCGAAGCGGTGTGCAGGCTGCATTGTAGCCCCCCCCTCCCATCGATTGTCAAAGCACCGAACAGACACAACCTATGGTTGCAGAAACAAAGTTGCTGCTAATATGCCGGTTTACGAAACGACACGAAAGTTAGTCGGTCACACACCCAGCGGAGTCATGGATACTCACCAAAGGCTTTGCGGCACCTGGAAAGATTACTAAAACAAGATTGTAATCTGAATTCCGAGTCATCTGATTGATCCTACTTCCATAGGAATACAGGCTCTAAAGCCTTTCAGGGTTTCGAAGTCTGTCACTCAGGCTGCTATACAGTGCTAGAGTCTAGAATTTTACCCCCTCCACCATGACCCAATTGCTGGCTTACATTCTGCCTGAGACTCGCCACATGCCCCAGTCGTTTCTAAAGTCGTGGGTTCTATTTGATACATGATATCGTCAATTGTTATTTGATGTGGATAATCGAGCATCTATTCTTGCAGCACTCATGCCATCACTTCATCCCGACTTTAGAAATATCACAGTATGCATAGTTATGCATTGGCAACATAAATCATTTTACCGAGTATGGCATGGGCAGCTTTCAGAGAGGTTCTATGATTGTGTGTTCATTTCACCTCTTTTCAATGCAGGCACAGGGTCTCATCGGTGCTAGATAACACTTCCCTGATGATGATGGATGATGACCATACCCTGCTGACGGACGATGACGACACCTCGGTGCTTCTGATGAACGGTGATAGCTCCTCAGATATCGGATCTGATGCCAGCAGTGAGATAGATATGATTTGCAACCCGATGTTGGCTGGAGACGAAGGAGGTCTACGAATCACTCCCATGCCTGACCTGAAGTCCAATCCTTTATTTGATACCAGAGTTAGCGCCAGACTGGTAAGCTCCTTGCAAATGCATTTGGCTTTGCAGTGCAATCATTCTGTGCAGAGTGGAAGGGGCGGGTGCCCTGATCAGCATCTGTTCAATTTCAATACACTGTAGGGTGTTTTCAGCCGATGAGACTTTTAACATCCTATTTCCATGTGGCATCTCCATATTTGAGAATATGTTTCTAGGTGAGCTAGAGCTGTTTTTCAGTGTCCTAGATTTGCACATGGATTGTGACGGGTGATGGTGGTGGTGGATGGATGGAACAGTCGACTTCCTCCGAATTACGAAAAATGTCTATGGCTCAAAGTTTAAGAGTGTCATCTTTCTGGAGGAATAAAGGAGTAGTTATTGAGTAGGATTGAGTGGATGTATATACTGGTTATGTTGTTCAGTGTGCAGCCATGCCGTACCACTAAGACTGTTTGAAGCTTGGCCTGTTGAGGGTCAAGCATTGCCAAGACGTGGAAGTGCAGGGAACACGGAATCATTATTTGCAGGATAAGTGAAGCTGTAGCTGACATTACATCGCATCCCTTTGGGTCTAAGCTGCTGAAAGAAGATGTCTCTTGTTCAAGCAAGTATGTTTTACACCATTTCATCAACTTTAGATAGCAGAGTTGATGAGATTGTGGACGATTGGAATTCAACGTGGTGGTTATTAGGTATGCCAGTGTGATCATCCAGAGCGATTCTAAATCTTATGAACTTCAGGACCAAAGGTTCTGGTTAAAGGGTTGAGTTGTGTGCAATATGTTCTCCGGTGTGTTTCCCCCCGAGTTCCTGCAAAAGCAGAGGTTGCTCACTATCGTTTTTGGATGGTCATTTCAATGGCAGATGTCAGGTGAATAACACACTGGTGAGGCATTGATATAGTGCTAGACCGCAAACCCCACGTCTTCACCTACCACTACCCCCACATGCACTGCCATCTGCCGCTGACTTTAACCCACGTGATGCCTCTGACAAAGCAATATGTAAAGTTAGTGAAATTGTGCAATTTTCATTCATAAACATATATTTCGCATGCTAATTTATCATCAAAGCAAATGCTCACCAAAAATTTCAACACCCGCCTTATAGTAAAGCATCGTGACCCATACCGCATCTCCAAAAACTTGGAAGGTAATTGCCAATTGACTCTTCGCGATTGCAGTGTCACTAAGATTGATAATAACTGATACTGCTCTATTCATGAAGAGCCTCGCTCTTGCTGAGCCATCCTGATAAGTATAGCAGTGCGGGTACGCTAGACCGGACCCATTAGGATGCACCGTTCATTATTAACAGTCACTGAAGAAGCTTTGCGACTGGGCGACTCAAGTGGGAAAGATTGAGCTGCCAGGGTTTGACGAGCTTTGGGAGCAACACAAATTGGTGAACTCCCGGTCGATGTCGGCTCGCGTGACAGACAGTTATGCTACGAGGTGGCATGGTGCCTCTGGTACAGTGATCATGGAGGACTTATTTACGGACGAACGTTTGTATGAAGATGCACATGATTGGTTGTATTTGTTTCAACTTTGTGCGTTGAAAATCCAGAATGAGGCAGTTGTGGAGGGCATGGGCTCGATCATAGATAGGCATGCCACATCCGTGAGAGGGCTCTCACAGGATAAGTACGTCAAGGAAAGCTTCATCGAGTACAGTGGGCCCGCCTCGACTGAGTGTGACCAGTTTTTGACCGCGGCGCTTGACCGCCATTTCAAAGGTAAGCCTTGTAGATTTCATCACACAGATGTGCGTAACAGGGGAAAGCATGTCGGTACATCCTCAGTGGTTAGTCGCCTTCGGCAGAGAACGAGCAAGCTTATATTCATGGCAGATGATGAGTTGTAGATTCTAGATTGTGCCAAAACGAACATATACATTGTCATTTGCTGAGTACAAAGCATGATATTAAAGTAGAACTATAGCGGCGAGCTGCATTATTGGTTTGATGATTCTGTGCCGACATACAATATATGCACGTTAACAGCATGGAGGAATAATATCGCGAACTTATGCACGACGTGTCCCTACGAAGCGCGACTATCTAGTCCTACTACCATATAGCCTTGCTTACTGTCAGTATCTCTATAGCACCAGCTCAGTACTACATACATTGTCTTATGTCACTGCACGGTCAATCTCTCAACTGTAACCACCAAAGTCCAAAACATTTTGATAACCACACATGGCTTCCTATGCAAGCTCTTTTTCTCAACATCCCCCATCTGTAGCCGCTACTGGTAGCACAACCATTAGATAAGAGCTTGTTCAGCATCTTCTGTCGTGGCACCATCCAGCGCGAACTTGCCCATGCTGAAAGTAAACATACCCACTCCAGTAGCCTCTCCTCCCCGTAGCATCCTTGCTCGCGTCAAAGGGTTTCGAAACACCATCACCCACATACATCTTCTTCCTATGGGACCATGCTCCAGTTGTCCAATCACATGCAAGCGTCCAACATGACACAGCTTGCGAAAGTACTGCGCCCTGCTCTCCGTCATGTCTGTCATGTAGTGCGATAACACGTGGATGCAAGCCACCACTCTGCTGGCCAGCACTGCCAATGGCAATGCAATATCCAGTACGGCAAACCAAGGTGACGTTATTACTGCATCACACACTCCATACTTCTCCTTCCAAGCAGGATAATTGCCCGGCTATAGTGCATTGAGGGCCTCAGACCATCCCAACTGCGGGTTCCAATCGTTGTTCATAATCTCTAAGTGAGGCCACTCCAGTGACATCACCTTGCCAATCACACCTGTACCAGCCCACGGGTCCCAGACCTGTGTGATCTTCTTCCAACTCACCTCGTGCGCCAAGCGCCGGACTTCCTGAGGAACCGTCATAACCAGCTCCAAGCCCCAATCCAGCTGACTGGCAATCTTTACTTGGGCTCTGTTCATCTGAGTAACGTCCCCCCTCCTCTGCACCTCCTCCGTGCTCATGGCTTGCACTGTGGCGGCCTTACGTAAGCTCCTCGCACGGGTGTGCTGCTCTGAACACTTTCGGCTCAGGATGGTGCGGTGACCATCATGCCAATGCCCTGACATCAAGTCTGTGATCACCCTGCTCAGTTTTTCCTGGCTTCTCCATGCCACTCGGTCTGGGAGATCCCCCATGGTCCCCTCTTTCCTGGCAATCTATCGCGACGTAAGTGCCTGCCATGGATGCTCGCGTCCCAGCCTTACTGCCCGGTGTGGGCCCACGTCCGCAGGCAATAATATCATGTCTGCTCCCAGTTTCTCCTTCAGCTGCAGCTCCATAGCAGCCATTCTCTCCACGATGGATACGCCCACCTCGGCGGAGGCTGCCACCATAGTCGCACCCAAGCATTTGGGGCATTGCCAGTCTCCTTCAGGCACTTTGTCCAGCGCCGGCTCCAGACACCAAATGTGATCACCACGATTACATGTGTCACATAACAGCATAGATGCCTCGCCATCCGTCCTCATGCACTTCTCACACGCAAGATGTTTGCTGGGAATGGCTGCGCTGCAGTCGTACTGGTCCTTCACCTGCAAGTGGCACGGCGCAATGCTTTGCACCGTGCTCTTTTCTCGAAGCTTGGTGCTGTCTTCCAACACCACCACCCCATCCTTCTGTACCTTGACCAACTTCAGAATGGCTGGCTTGGTGGCCACCTCCATGCCAGAGCGTGGTTGTTTTCTTATATTACGATGAAGCTGGACAGCAGTTCTCGGGATGCAGCCCATTGCACCGAAGGTGCATCGCAGTTTTTGGGATGCAGCCCGAATTCACGTCATCAGCGTGGGTCACATAGTGCCCATGTATGTGCTGTATAAAATGCAACACTACCCTCCAGCGGCGAAGTGGTTTGCTATTACCATCATCGTATGCTGTGGAATATCAAATATATAATCAGAGAGTATGGTAATATGTGTACCATGTTGTCAATATCGGAGGGACTGTGTCTTTTTTAAACTCCTCATGACTATATGTATAATGGTGTTGTACTGATGTCAACACCTTCTCTCTGAGTGATTTATTGATTTCAGATGTGATGTTGTGGCAGTCAACCTTGTCCGCTCGTACCGGGGGTTGTATGAAATGTGTCCACGTCATCGGCAAGAGTCATATTGTGTCCATGCATACGCGATCTTAGCGCAGGTCACAATACAGTGCCCGAGCATACGCGATTTTAGCGTAGGTCACATTGTGCCTCAATTTATTACATCTGAGGAAATCTATTACTCATCTTTGTGAGTTTAGACAGCATTGTACTGATTGCAACGCTTTTTCTGATGATTTATATATCACAGATTATACCAAATGTGGTGATCAGTCCAGTGCAAAATTTTGTCACCGGAATGTACAGGGATTGTGAATGATTGCAATCCAGCCGGAGGAATAATCTCAGCAGCTGTTCTGTACTAATGAATTCATCGGAGTTATACTCATTTCGACGATTCGAAACCCATGTCATTTGTAGTGATGACAACTCACATGAATATATAGGGGTTTCCTCAGAATGCTTTTATGTGATGTCAACATATTATGAACAATTCACTTGCATCCTAGGACGAAGGAGTTACGCCTGGAAGGTTTTGCATGGTGGTCACCCAACAGTTATCAGCTGTTATTCGGGTGCCACATTCTGCCTTCAGTACTGGGACTATATCAACCAGTCCTACAGCGATGCACCTGTCCTTCCCACTCTTATGTATGGCTATAGTGCCAAAGTGTATCAGGTGGGATATATATATACATTATATAACTATCATCTTCTGATCCAAAGATATGCAATTAAGTATGGTATCAGGTTATATGTTATATATATAGTTAAGCATTCCGCCCTTACTCGAGAATGTAAATGCTGAGCAATAGTCAACTTATAGTCATTGGGATGTAGTTTCCCATCCGAGTTTACACTTTATTAGTGACGGTGGTTTTAACGTTGTACAGATTTCAACGTTACTTGTGGATGCAGTGGTTTTATCAAAAGCAATCCATCAGAAATCACCATATCGGAATATAAAATGGATGTGTGTGTGATATATATATATATATATATCTGTATATTGTACATGTATTATAGTTGTACATTGATGTAATGAGGTGAAGTATATATATGGTTCCACCTTCTTCCCCCCTCAAGGAAGTGTGAATTCCATAGGCAGCTGTCAAGTGCCTATTACCTCATTAAGCAGCATGCAATCCTTATAGGAAGCAGCTGTACAGTTATTGGGTTGTTGCCCTACAGTTATTGGGTTGTTGCCCGATATATTGGTCATGAATGTGCTGATTTCAGCATGACCAAAATGCCAAATATAGTGTGGTTCACTATTATTCAGTGGCATTTTAGGGTGTTTCGGGTTACTGTGACCCTTATCACCTACAGTGACCTTAGGGTGTTACATGGTATCAGTAACACCTAATTATATCAAATTTGACCAGTATGAACATTTTCTGAAGGAATAAAGCAAAACTGAATTCAGCATGTCACCGTTTGAACTCACGGGAAGCCCTTCGCTGTTTGGCATGTTTGGGTTTGGGTTTCAAACCCAAAAGGCATCATGCCAGCACGCGGCCATCTTTAATATACTCAACGGCTTGCCATATGCTCTTGAGGGTGCACTGATATTGCTATGAACAATATCACTGCCAAGTTTCGTGAGAAGATTCTCACGAAAACCCCTATTATGCAAAGCCGCAAGTGGTTGAAACCATCTCACACCGCACCAACTTAGCTTGCAGTCGCGACTGAATGCTAAGCTGATGCGGTTGCGGATGGGGCCAATCGATAGCTCAAACGAAAGGTATTCACCTAATGAATACAAACGCTTTAGAATCGAATGGTGGAAAAAATCATGCTTCATGCTACATGCAATAAATTGTTTACAAGAAGGGGGTGTGCCAGACGCAAAATATTGCACACGCTGAACCTCCGCGGTGGACACGAGCGGTGGACACCTACAGTAGAGAGTAGTGATACGTAATTGATATCTATAGTACAAACGATAGATGGCGTGTGACATATAATCTATTCCCCAGAAATGGGCAGAATTTCTATTCCCCATTTTGCACTTTTCTATTCCCCAATCATTATGCTACCTTTTATATTCCCTTCAAGGTTAGCCCGCTCTTACGCCTGTATACTACAGTCTACGTTTAAAACAAACCCATCCTTGAACATTCGTGTGTCCGAACTCAAAAATCGGTTGTTGTAATGACATACCTTCACTTGACATACATGCGTTTGCATCCAATCACGGGCTGCTTATTCCCCACAGATATGAAGTTCCCTGCGTTGAATAGATGCACTACCATCATACACACAACCATTATTTAATTAATTGATACTTTTATCTTTAATCTTATCTTTTGTCGGTGGGGATTAATTATCTTTTACTTTATCTACTCGGGCTGAATAATATTTAGTAAAGAAAATGACTGAGACGTGTATAAATTGTTGTCATTAATATATTAAATTTAAAATCAATAAAAGGTTCACGGTATTCGGACCTTCTGCTGGATTTGACACTGTGACACCCGAAACTGTCACATGTCACTTCCTATAGTAGGCTCGGTGACCGTCACCAGTAGACGGGAAACACCCGTTAGGTATTTATGTTATCTCCTCTTTCATCAAGACGACTTTACCGTTCTGATATTGAAACCCTTAACTCAGGGTTTATTTCTCTAGCTAAAGATATATTACTGCCGGACTATATATCTGCCAGGTTTGGCCCCACTTGCGTTTTATTTAGCCACTGCGGGATTGCCACTATGAGTGGCTAAGCTCGGACGCCTGGGATGGAGTGAGGCGCTCCGCGCGTGAGAGTGCCGGCGGTCACGGGTATGGCCTAAATTTTGTGGGTTGATTTACGGCGCGCTGTACTACACTGTAGCAAGGTTGTCAATCAGATCTGAAATCAGTCTGATCGTCTGATAATCAGCCTGATTGTCTGATCCGATTGTCTGATTGTCTGATCTGATCGTCCGATTATCTGATACATCACTACTAAGCATCTGATAATCTGATCTGATCTGATCGTCTGCTAATCAGATTTTGTCTGATTGACAACCTTGCGCTGTAGGTGCTGGAAGTGACGCCCCGACTGTCATTCTTATAGTTAGGGTGTATGACTGTCACCGGTCCCGAAACCCTAGACCCCGAACATATAACGGGAAGACTGGGTATTTTGGGGGGTTTACCATTGTTCACAAACGTGATTATTCTGACACAACCGCAAACGATGCCATTGTTGTCACAAATGTTGCACGCCCAAGACTGTTCGCGCTTTCCAGATTTCGGGCCAGAGACTATGATGCGATCCAGATTGAGGGTGAAGAGCTTGAAAACAGGTGCAGTCTGTGTCAGCTGTGGCAATCCAGCGGAATCGGCGACGGTGGGTGCGTTTTGAGACGGTGCTGCGGGTTGTGGTTCTGGATCAGGAGATGCTAAAAGAACAGGAAACGTATTATAATAGTACTCTAAAAAGGGGACTGGGTATCGCATCCAAAATAGCTTGCCTGAAGCAACACCGGCCTCCAGGCTTCCAGTGCCAGAGGGACCCATCTCCTGCATCTGAAACGCTGCGCACTTCGTGCCACCCGGGAATGCGTGAAGAGCGTCGAACTCAACGATAGTGCACAAATATGAGATTTCACTCTCCTCCACTAAGGCACCTCCACTAGGTCTTTCCCAATAGTCGCCTGGAACTTTAATTTGTTTGCGTATCACCTCGAGCGGTTTCTTCAAGCCCGGGTATTTGGTGAAAGCGTGCTCTGTGAGCTGGGTCGCTTTAGCAGCAGATTTCTTCCTCCTACCCATGATTCGAGACGGAGCGTCACAGAACGAACACGCAGTGCGGTCAGGGCAACGAACCGGTTACCTTGTATTATATGTTTTCTGTTTGGTTTGCGAGACTTGTTTGACGGAATGAAATGCGGCAGTTCGCTTTTGTAAGGCTACAATTCCCACGTTGTGTGTGAAGCCGTTAGATAAAGCGTATGGAGTGTAGTGCGTCGATCCACGATTAAACCCCAATATGGATATCCACGTGGGTACCGCGGGTTTCGTGGGTTTAAAAAAATGCATATCCATGGGCTGGGGTTTTTTATTACGATGATATCCATGGGCTGGGGTTTTTTAAAAAATCCAACCCAGCCCATAACCCATGGGTTCCGCTGGAATCATGAACAGGATTGGGTAGAACTCGTAGTTGTCATCGTTCACCGGGTCAACGTGCTCTGAAGAGAGCGAAGCATTTCCAGTTGAAATAAATGTTGGCGGAAAAAAATCGGCTGCTGCAACGTCCAAAACACCGCCATGAGACTCCCCTTGGGAACCTGTGCCCAAGGCAGGAGTCTGTGCCAACTGTGAGGGGAAAAATTCCGGAGAGGCCAAGTGGCTACCAGACTCCCCACAATCGTCTTCAGATTCGTCGTAGTACCCAGGAGGGTATTCCGATTCATCTTCACTTTCGCCACTCTCATATACCGCTGCAATGTCCTGGCGCCCAGAGGGGTCGAGAGTACCAGAAACCGAATCCACGGCATGATAAAAATGACGCTCGACACGAACAGGAGGGGCCTGCCGTGTGAGCCTGCGCGTACTGGAGGAGCCAGTCGCGGGTCGCGTGGTCGTAATTTGCGAAGAAATATATCGGGTGGAAAGCAACGCCAGCGCATCGCCAACGCCCACATCACAGAGAGAAACGGCTGAGGGCTCACAACCCTCGGTCGCAGCACCACCAACCCCTGCGCGCTCTGAAACGACTATCTCCATAACAATCGGCTCCAAAACTGTCTCAGGTTGCGGCAAAATCTGCGGGGTGCACCGAAAATGAGCGAGCGCTCTAGCTTGGGCGTGGCACAAAGAAATGAGCTGAGCACGTTTTAGGAATTCCACTCTGTCCAATCTCTCATCGCAAGAAAACAAAAGAGCTCGAAGCTCCTCATCGGGCAAAATATCTGCGAGAGCCATCGCGGAAAAAAAAGATCCGTGAAAGAAAGCGAACGCGAACAAAAGAAATGCCGATACCACTCTACCGTAAATTCCCGAAACTGCTGGACAGTCCAAGCGAAAGCGAGAATTTGATTCCGTAAGCCGCGATAAAGACGGCTAAGCTCAAAATAAGGATAGAGCGAATACGAAATAAAATTTACGCTAAAAAATCACAATACGCAAGCGTAAAGTGGTCCCATAACCTGCAAGAAACTATGCAACAGCAAAGGGGAGAACGCTTCCGGCAGACATAGAACGAACTCAAGAATCGATAACATACGGGAATAAATACTTTGACTGACACAAGCAGAGTCACCAAAGATGACACACCGGATATGACACGTGACAGTACGAACATGTCACGGTGCCAATTCCAGCACTCTTCGCGAAGATGGTCTCTGCACTGCAGACGGCCTTCGTGACCGAGGACCTTGGGTTTGCTCCGCTTTTCGTGCTCGACGACGCGACCCTGGCCATCCGCGTGGAGGCCAACAATTTGTTGTACTCCACGCTCGAGCTGATGGTCGACCCCATGTCGCCCGCGGCGGACTGGATGGATTCGTCCCACTCCAGCTTCCCGGGTGACGGTAAGCGCGTCCTTCTCGAGTTCGCCCGCCGGATGATCCCCGCGGGTGACCCCTTTCAGGGTCAAGCGGACATGTTGGGCCTCCACCGCATCTCTGCGGGCGTGGACCCGCATGACAAAATCAGAGACTTCAACGCCGCTCTGAAGGCTGCGAGGACGCGGGCCACACTACTGGACGAGGACGTGAAGGCGCTGTTCATCAAGGCGCTCGACGCCAACTTCTACCAGCCGGTGGTGTCCCGATTACTCCTCCACGATCAACGAGACGCTCATGACCTCCTCACGATTCAGCAATGGGTGCGTGAATGCTACGCCGAGCACGTGCGGGCGGGCACCGCCACGGCGTCCGCACACCGGTACTCTCACGGTACGCATTTCATGGAGAGGACCGGCGATGGCCCCGGTGCGCCCGATGAGCTTGCGGGTTTGAGGACGATGGTGCTCGACTTGAAGCGGCAACTCGCCGCATTTGTCGCCTCCGCCGAATCCGAGCCGTCCCCGCGGGGATTCACTCCCCGCGCGGACAAACCGGACCGACGGCCCAAGACCCGCTTTGCAGCCTCGCCCCTACCCAAGGGGGGAAATTGGTCACAATCCATCTCGAAGAAGGTCGCCTTTCACCGCGACACCGGTGCGACCGTACCGTATTGTCAAAACCAGGTGTGCGCGAAGAGCAAGGCGCGGCATTGGCATCGGGACTGCCCGAACGGGGGCCGGACCGGCCTCTCGGCCTACGCTTTCGCTGAGGAGGCCGAGAACTCAGTGTTGGCCGCGAAGTTTCAACATGCCATCGACCACGACGACGCCGAAGAGTTTGACGCCCTCTGCATGCTCGCGGGCGGGAAGCCGGACATCTTCGCCGACCTCTCCGCGTGCTCGTTCTGCGAGGAGGACGGTGAGGCCCTCGTGTCCGCCGTCACTGAGTTCTCGGAGTTGGCACGCACGGCTGGGGCATCGACTTTCAGCGTCAACACTTTCACCGCCGACGTGCCGGTGGTGTCGGAGCCGGCCACGCACTCCCCACACGCGTCGGTTGAATCCGACGAGGAGTGGACCGGTCCGCCTAACCCCTTTTGCCCTCCCGTCACCCGCACCTTTGCCGACTTCATTGAGAGCACGGGGATTGCATTGGGGGCGCCCGACGGACCACCCGTGAGCATGAACTTGCTCTCCGCGGTCGAGGCGACGGAGAGCGTGATGGACTACGAGCCCGCAACCTACGCCACGAGCGACGACGACGACGAGAATGCCTCGGTTGCGCTGCCGCAGCCACGATACGGCTGTGGGAGGGGCATTCCCGGCTTGGGGAGGTCTCTCCTCACTTCCTCTTTGGTATGTGCGCTCTTCGTAATTTGTGCTACCGCCGCACCACACGCCGCTTCCGATGTCGGTGGTGCCGATGCACGCGCATGCGCGGCTCCACCGGTCGGTGGTGCTGCGTGGACTGCCTCGGCAGTCCCGACTGCGGGAACTTCACCGCCTGCGCTGTTTCGTGGCGATCTTGGCGACGCGGTGGGTGGTGCGAGGCCGGATGCTATTCCGCCGCGGAGACAGGCGCGGTATCGGGCGCTACGACAGGGATTCCGCTCCCACGGCTTTCTCCCGCTGCCGCCAGAGCTCGTGGATCCCGATCCACCAATTCCCTCTTCACCGCCTTACTCACCGCCACCGTACTCGTCCGAGGACGAGGCGCCGAGCTCTGGAGACTCCGCGGCTGAGATCGAGGATTCCTTAATTTCGTCTACGCATGATTTACCACCGCTCCCGGAGGCCGGCAACTACTGCACCCTCACGCTGCTCCGGGCTGGCCGGCCAGTCCCGGGGACCTCTAGTGGCTGAGGACTGCTTACACCGTGCCTGCCTAGAGATTGGCTAGTGATTAGCTTTCTAGATGTGCGGAAGAGCTCTCTGAATTTGAGCTGTGTTTAGGGTTTTGGCACTTAACAGCTATATCTGACAATCTTTGCTGTGAGCTGGGACCGCCCTGACCAAGAGTACAGGCCCCCAGCTGTGCTACAGTTTCCTCCTGAAGTTGAGTAGGGAGTTTGTTGCTTCGTTTCACCGCTAGCTCCGGTCACCACCCTAGGTGGTGTGCTGGATTTGACACTGTGACACCCGAAACTGTCACATGTCACTTCCTATAGTAGGCTGGGTGACCGTCACCAGTAGACGGGAAACACCCGTTAGGTATTTATGTTATCTCCTCTTTCATCAAGACGACTTTACCGTTCTGATATTGAAATCCTTAACTCAGGGCTTATTTCTCAAGATATATTACTGCCGGACTATATATCTGCCACCTTCCGATGTAAAAACATTGGACGGTTTACCCTAATGGGTCCGGTCTAGGGTACGCACGTGGCACCCAACCATGTATTCCTCCGGGAGGAAACTCAATCTGTATGGTACACTCTCATACATATCTATGTGTGAGTGTGTTTGTGTCAAATCAATGCCGAATGTGCATATGTAACTGCATACTTGCATGTATACACCAATATAACTACATACTGTGTGCGTGTGCATGCTGTAATATTGTTTACATATTCATTCATGTAATGGCATAAATACCCCATCTGCCTTGTAACTTGGTGCGAAAGGGTCGCAACTACGCTCCTTACCATTCTACAAAAACTTACAAGTAGTCCCTGGAGGGTCGGGTTGCGCAGGCTTCAATAAGTTGCTCTTCGTGTTATTGGGAAACCTAAAGGTGATTAACACGTGAGGGAGCGCCCAACTTACGGCAAGGCCCACCTTCGGGTACAGTAGTTGAAAAACAAAATAAGACCACAAAGGTATTCAAAGGAAAGTATCAACTAACTGAACTTTTCAAGAGACTGCGAACTGCAGGTGCGTCCTAATACGACACACCCACAATTTTGTTTATTCTTAATTCAGCCGACCAAGTTTGATAGAATTTTTATCTTTTTGCTGCTCTGCACTTCTGTATTGAGAATCATGTACTACTTTCCTTTTCAGCCATCAACTGATGAAGCATGGGTGCGTGGTTGATCGACTTGGGATAAGGGCACGTGAGGCTGCAGCGTGGCTGTATGTGCTTTTCGATCGCTGCACGCAGCTTTGCTACCTTCATGAGTACCAAACAGGCCGAAACCCCGTCCATTAGTGCCGAATCTTGACTGGCGACACATATGTCTTCAGGTAAACTATCTGCAATTCGCTTAACGGTATGCATAGAAAGTTTACAGCCTTGTATGTGGAGCATGCTAAAGTGCTTTCTTACCTTCATTAGAGTCGCGGGGAAACTCTCAACTTGGCCGTCTGCAGCTCTGCAATACCGATAGCCCCATGAAGCTGTTATATGTTGGGAGAAAGCAGCATCATTTCTTACTCTACATATTCCTGATAGACTGTAATTCATGATGGCTCGTAAGGCGTTGCTTTTTTTCCGTAAAGATATTTGAGACTCAGTATCTTCTGAATCACATTTCGGGCTGTGGTGATGCACTAGAGCACTCCCAGTTTTGGGGCAACGAGCTTGCAACTTTAGAAGCACAACAGCGACCGCCCCGCAAGCTATGCACGAAGCCAGGTGAACAACGCACGCACGAATAAAGCGATTAGAGTGAAGAAGCAGAAGTCGGCCCTCGACCGTCATCAACGAAGAGGATCAGGTACAGAAAATGGCCGCGCCAAAATATCACGCACCGATAAAAGTGAAAGAAAGGAAGCCGGTCTACCCCAAGACGTTTACAAACGTACTCATGCTTATCGTATTCCACTTTTATCAACGAAACTTCTTCCGGATATTTCGCGGCGATTTGCAGCAACTGCTAAGCAGCACAAATGTTAGAAGCCAAGTATTCTGAGCGGCGGCCGAAAATGCAGTGAAGCTGCAAAGCGTTGGAGATCTCTGCCTCAACCTCAGTCCACATACCTTGGGGTAAAGTGCCCTACATGCTAAGCAGCTCTTCTGCCAGAATTCCAGAACGACTAGTTGATCTTTCTCCTCTGCTTCCTGTAGGGCTTCTAGTAACTCGTCGCTATTTTGTGCATCATGCACGTTTTGGGGCGCGTCTTTCTCCCACCACTCGACGTGCTGCAGCTCGTACAAAACTCTAAGTCAGCTTCTTGCAGTATCTTAGCGAAAGCGAACGGCACGGAGCTCAGTTGCGCAGATTTTGAAACCCAGATTGTTACAGATCTAGCAAACAGATGTTCGCGTTATATCTATTGAAAGTTACCTGCTTGTCACTGTCACCAGTCTCAGCAACCATACATGTGTTGAAATTCCTGGTCAACTTCTGAACAAGCAAGTCCGATGATGATGTGGTGCAGTTTCTTAAACTTTGTTGCTTGCACAATTTCACCAGTTTCTTAAATTTCTTAGTACCGAGTTCCTGGGAAGTATATCCAAGTTTCCTTGTGCATTCTGTGTTGACCTCCTGTTTAGCGGCGTCAAATATTTTGAGAGGTCTCCGAAGGATCGCCTGGCGCTTCGAGGTTTGGCATGGAAGAAGAAGGCGAACATTCAAACTTGTCGGGGCATAAGTTGCAAAGGTTGTCACAATCCCTAACCTTTCCATTGTCCAGCAAAAGCCTGTGCAGAATATCAAAAAAATTCCGCACCACGAAGATATGCAAGGAGGGCTTCTTAGAGGAATTTGCAGCTTATCTGTATAATATAATGGGTTCCGTTACGCTATGTTGAGAAAAGTGATTTTGTAGAGGAAAGTCTTTAGTCTAATATCTTAGACTTATTAGTCCCATAAAGAGTGTCAAGTATAGATTTCGAGTCGAGAGTGTTCATCTTGCTCAGTCATATAACTCAGATATGATCTCGAACGGGAGAATCGGAATGTCAATATCCAATCGTAAGGGCGTTAAAGTCAAGGTTAAAAGTCTTGCCAGTCGCCACGGAATCGAACTTGGATTCACCGTCGATTTATTAGACCCGCTGAATTATAAAAACAAAAGGGTATAAATAAAATAATGTCAGACCTTATATATTCAATTGAATATTCACCCTCGTGTCATGGCATGGCGTAGAGCTGCTTGCTGTAGAGTTATGCGAACGTTTGCCCGAAATATTCCTTTTTAAGTCGTTTCGCACGTTCGATCATGCAAATGTCGATTTTAATCAGATCCCGCGGACTGTAATTTATAGATTTAATAATTCGTCTGAAAATAATCGCCGGGTCATACGGAGACTGTATGACCCGGCGAAACGAATCTTATTTGCTTCGCGACAGTGTACCAAAATCCGGTGTTGCACGGGCCTCAAAATCCGGTGTTACAGTAGTCGGATTCTCCATGTATGTGCTAGCAGGGGGAACTTTTAGGATAGGGACTGCCCTTGACCCTGTATGGTAGCCGGGGGCGAATTGGCTCCCCGGGGTAAATTAATTTAAGTCATGGCATGGCATGGCATGGCATGGCATATGGCATGGCATGCCATGGCATATGGCATGTCATACCTGGTCATACTCATTGTCACTTCACTGTTCTGAGAGCCCAATCCGAACACTTGTGAGTGTGTGGTTTAGCAGTAGGCTCCCGAACTAGATCGGGGTCCCTGACTGTGCCTGTAGGCAGGCACGGGAGAGGCTATACCCTGCCCTTGGGCAGGGGGGACAGTGTCTATGGACACTCTCATTGTGAGTCTATCGACTCAGTGGCTGCAGTAGCTAGGGGATAGCTAGGGGTAGCGGGGTAGCTAGGGTAGCTCTGCGGAGCGGAGCTAAGTCAGATAACTGAATCAGTTAGAGTTTGTCGTCAACCGGCAGCGATTTTTTCAGCATTTTTATTTTCCAGTTTCTTGACTTTTTTTTTTGTAATAGACCAGCAAGTATGACGAGCTGCTTTCCACGGGGAGAGTGTCCACGGGTACAGGTAACACGGTTTTACGCGACGGTAGCGGTAGACGAAAACTTTACAGTAGGTTCCTACCGTGATAGTAGTATTAGCGGCCAATCTTAAAGCTAAGAAGGCAATTTCTCCTTTTATCTGTGATATTCAAAAATCTATTCTTGTGTGTCAAAACCGTTCCCTCCAACGAAAACTGGCATCTCAAACGCACATGACTGAGTGCTTTGCAACTTTTCACTCGATGAAGTGGCATGCCCTGCTGTGAAGTGTAAACATACAGCATACAACCACTTTCTGCTCTCAACCGGATCGATCATCGGTCAGGTTGCTGTGCTAGCTAACATGAAGGAGACCATGGACGATGAAATAGAGGCTGTTGCTTGGTAAGGATCCACAAGACCATCACTGATGGCCCTGAATCGATATTCAGCTCCTGCGCGATATTCAGCATAAGTCTGAGATAGATATCAGCACCAATTGTTTAAGCAGATTATCAATACGTTTGTTCTGCAATGCTATGTCTTTTGCAACGAACGTTTTGCTAGCTTAACATCTAAGTGTTCGCTTTCGCCACCGTAAATCGCTTAGGTTGTTTGTGCGCAGCCCGATGTACGCACCCCATAACCCAGCTACCCAGAAATTACGCTCTAGAAATACCTCTCGGTCCTCTAAGTGCTTGGCGGGCTTCTCTGACGGTGGGCAGGTTCGACTTCGCTCTTCGCCCTGGATTACTGGAGGAGCACCTGACCGCTTTGCGGAGCGGGGCTTCGACGCGACCTTCCGCCCTAGAGCTCGTCACAGTTTTCTTGGATCAGGTATCACACGTCACGCTTCTGCGGGATCTCTGACACTCGCCTTCCCCCTTCTTTCTACGTCGCCTTCTACAAGTGGGAGACGCAAGATTCTCTCTTTTGGAGCTTTCTGGATGATCAGCAGATGCAACCCTCAGTCAAACGTCGTCGCGTTATTGAGAACAAGTCAGATACATGACACCTGCTCAACAGGATGTGTCATATCACACATCCAGCACCCCCCGCACTGAGTATGTTCTTACCGCCTCGGCAAGCACCGGCGCGATCACTGGACCGTCACGTCTCATCAGCCCGCCGTGTGATGGCACGCAACGCGGCTTGCTAGCTTGACGAATATATCATCTTAACCAGTTTTAGGCGTTTGTTCTGAATATTGTTGCTTGTTTTTAACCGAGTATGCGTAGCCGAATACCTGTATGCCGAGTACCTGTATGTCGTAAACCCTAATATCAGTGAGCCTCACACCGACCCGTCATCATGTCACGGGGAAGCGCTTGGACGTGGCGATGCTGGTCAGGCGCTGACTAGCAAAGGCGGTGGAACTCTTCTGGACCCAGCTCTGCCAATATTAGGGTACGCCTGTTCCTTCCCATTTCTCTTGTGCCACAAGAACGTTCACCTCTGGCCTCGGCTGAAGGTCGAGGGCTCCTGCTTCGTCGATTGCAGGGAGGGCAGCGCGGTGGAGAGCACGGAGCTTTCGAGGCGGGCGAGGCGGCTGCTCGAGATGGCGGCGCTCGCAGCGCCAGCGGCAGCTTTGATAAACCTCAAACAGGTTTCAGTTCCGCCATCCACTCATAAATTGGAATCGCGGCGCTCTTAGTGCCTACTGCGGCGGAAACTGACCTCATGCAGAGTTGATGTCGCATCTTCCCTGAATGGCTGTTTTGTGCGACATTGGCTGGGCGTCGTAGGCGTCGTAGGCGTCGTGGGTGTCGTAGGCGTCGTAGGCGTGTGGTGTCGTAGCGTCGTGGGTGTAAATGGCGTCGTAGGCGTGCGGGTGTCGTGGTAGGCCGGGCGTCGGCGTCGAGCGGCGTGGCGCGTGGTGTTGTAGGCGCGTAGGCGTGGGTGTCGTCGTGGGTGTTGTAGGCGTCGTAGGCATCGTGGGTGTCGTAGGTGTCGATCGTAGGTGTCGTAGGCGTCTTGCTGGGGAACGCGGCTCAGGGGGCATCCCGGCAAACACGCTCTGTGCGTACAGAATTGCTTCGCGGCACGTTCAAATGCAGTGCGCCTCTTTTTCACAGATACTGGTGCTGTTCAGGTGGAGGAGAAGCTACCTCCGCGGCAGCAGCGCGCCATGCTGCTCGCCGGCCTGCACTTCGGCGATCCCGCTTCGAGGTGGCGTTTCGAGATCGACCTGCAGCGGTGGCGCCTGCGGTGTGCACAACCACGGCCTGCGCGTGGCGGAGGCTCAGGCGCACTCCATGCGCACAGCCCCCTCGGGAGCGCCGGGGCGCTGGCGGAGGAGCGCCCCGAGCAGCTCAAGGAGCCATCCGGCTTCCTGCAGCGTCTGCTCTCAGGGCACGCGGCCACCAAGGACCCCGTCCCGGACGCGGGGCAGCTGAAGACGTCGCTGCGGCGCGCTATCTGCTGCGACGTGGCGGAGTTCCTTTTTGGGCAAGGCGACGTGGCGACCGCGCTGAAGTACTTCGAGGTGCCTGCTGCACTAGGTCCCCCATGACGGACCCTTCAGTGCAGCGCGCAGGCCGCTGAGGGACCCTTCAGTGCAGCGCGCAGGCCGCTGAGGGGACCCTTCAGTGCAGCGCGCAGGCCGCTGAGGGACCCTTCAGTGCAGCGCGCAGGCCGCTGAGGGGACCCTTCAGTGCAGCGCGCAGGCCGCTGAGGGACCCTTCAGTGCAGCGCGCAGGCCGCTGAGGGGACCCTTCAGTGCAGCGCGCAGGCCGCTGAGGGACCCTTCAGTGCAGCGCGCAGGCCGCTGAGGGGACCCTTCAGTGCAGCGCGCAGGCCGCTGAGGGGACCCTTCAGTGCAGCGCGCAGGCCGCTGAGGGACCCTTCAGTGCAGCGCGCAGGCCGCTGAGGGGACCCTTCAGTGCAGCGCGCAGGCCGCTGAGGGACCCTTCAGTGCAGCGCGCAGGCCGCTGAGGGGACCCTTCAGTGCAGCGCGCAGGCCGCTGAGGGACCCTTCAGTGCAGCGCGCAGGCCGCTGAGGGGACCCTTCAGTGCAGCGCGCAGGCCGCTGAGGGACCCTTCAGTGCAGCGCGCAGGCCGCTGAGGGGACCCTTCAGTGCAGCGCGCAGGCCGCTGAGGGACCCTTCAGTGCAGCGCGCAGGCCCTGCCTGAAGCTTCCAGGGAGCGATGCCAATGGGCAGGGCTATGGGTGTGTGGAACTGGCTACAGGATGCCCAGCTGTTGGTCTGTCACGCTGGAGATGGCGACGAGGATGCAGCCCCTTGTAAAGAAAGGTCGGCCGGCTTTCTGGTGGCCTGCAAGCTGATGGTGGAGGCCGCCCCGCAAATGGGATCCCCTGATCCGCAGCACCACTCGAAGCCGTCCTGCGAGCTTCTCCGCGAGTGCGAGGAGGCGTGCGCGACCGGCAAGTTCTCGCGCGGGCTGCTGGAGTGTGAAGTGGCGCGCCAGGCGGGCGACTACTCCGCACTGCTGCGAATCCTGCTTGAGGACAATCGGGTGTGCCCCCCTTGGGCATCCCGCGCATGCGGCCGAAGATGATGCCGACGGACGATGCCACGCTGTTCTTCTCCACTCTGAACGGAGGCCTGAAGCACTTGGCTGCCCCCACAATTACAAGCTACTTCCGGAGCTGTCGACTGGAGGGCTCACAGCGTGTCAGGGCTGCGGAGCGCTGATGACACTGACGTGCTAAGAGATGATGCAGGTTTCTCGGCTGTATTCCTGTAACTTGGGAGTGACTATGTGAGCCACCCAGGGCGGTCCTGATTGGACCGATGAGGGAGGGGGGGGGAAGGGGGGAATGACGGAGAAACGCAGGAGAGGCAGCTGCCGCCTAGCTTCCGAAACGCCGTGGAGGGAAGTTTAGCGGAGTTGGGGAACCCGGTCGCGCTCGGTTGCGTGGCGGCTGCGAATGTGATTGGGGAGCTGCTGCAGCACGAGGGAGCGCGGCCGCAGCAAGCGCTCCGCCTGCTGCCGCACCTGCAGGTAGATCGTGGCGCTCTGTCCCAGCGTGTTTTCCACGTGCCGAAATCAGCATGTCCTGCAGGATCTCATCGTGCGAGGCAGCGAATGAGCTGTTTCGCCGTCTCATGCCTCAAGACAGTGTTGCATACTCTGTGTCCCCGACTGACGCTGTCAACGCGAAATCTGCAAACGGTCATACCCCTCGTCATCACTTGAGCCTCCCCTGGGTGCCCCCGTCGTCCAGGCCGTTCCTCACCTCTTTGCGCTGCCCCTAGCGCCCCCTGGGAGCTGACCCTCGTGGGGCGTTGCGAGGAGGCCGCAGCCGGAAGCCGGGCGCCCCACCGAGCATTCCGAGCAGGTGCTGCAGTTCTTCTTGGACGAGGCGGCTGCATTGATCCGGCCGCAGCCTGGTGACAGCCCAATGAGACTGACCTGCTGGAGTGCATGCGCAACCGTTGAATACAAAGCTGGCAAACGACGGACACCTGCTCGATTTGGAATGCGCTGCTCTCTGCGCGAGCTCCGCGCAGGGCACACTGAAGCACAGAGGCTACCGAGGGGAGCCTTTAGAGGCACTCACAGGGTAGCCGCCGAGACCCCAGTGCAGAGGGGGGTAGTCGGGAAGTTGCCATCTGGGTGTGTCACAGGGGGGCGTCCCCAGGGGGACCCTGAAGACAGGTACTTGAAGGGGTTGATGCCTGCCGGGCATATGTTATCTCAGTCCTCCTTCTGCCCTGAGCTATTCACACACTGCACTAAATATGGACCGGTCGACGCACTGGCGGGCCCGCCTGAGCGTATCTGTCACATTCACTAAATATGGACCGCGCTAAATATGGACCGGTCGGCGCAATGGTGGCCCCGCCTGAGCGTATCCGTCACATGCGCTAAATATGGACCGCGCTAAATATGGACCGGTCGGCGCAATGGTGGCCCCGCCTGAGCGTATCCGTCATATGCGCTAAATATGGACCGGCCGGCGTGATGGCGGCCCCGCCTGAGCATATCCGTCACATTCGCTAAATATGGACCGGCCGGCACGATGGCAGCCCCGCCTGAGCGTATCCGTCACATTCGCTAAATATGGAGCGGCCGGCACGATGGCGGCCCCGCCTGAGCCTATTCGACACATTCGCTAAATATGGACCGACCGGCACGATGGCGGCCCCGCCTGAGCCTATTCGACACATTCGCGGGCTTTTAAGAAGAGCGCTGAACCCAGTGCGGGTCGCCGAGGGCGCCGTGGTCATCCTAATGGAGGCGCTGAGGCTCAGGGGGTGCGAATGCAGGCGTTCCTGATGAGGAGCAAGAGAGAAGGAGCGCGAGTGTGAGGGTGGCGGTCGCTGGGCTGAGTGGCGCAATCGGCACCCATGCTGTGAGGCAGGAGGCGGCGCGCAGGTGCGTGGCCGCATCGTCCCCCGCCCCAATGGTGCTACATAGGTGCGCTGCGATGTCACTGAGAGCCGTCGATGGAGTGCTGCATCAGTGGCCCATGTGGGCAGTTGAACTGTTGTGAAACCTTAAGTGTGCTGTACACACTGCCTCCTGTGCTGCAGGGCGTGAAGGATGGCGGGGACGCGTGGATGCGGGTACTGAGTTGGCAGGGGGCTGCTTGATCTGGAGCCTGGGGAAGCTGCAAGCGACGTGGCATTGGAGAAATCTCCAGCGGCGCCGGTGCCGGTCACTTCCGAAGAGATGCTGCGGCGCCTGGGGCTCTTAAAGTCCACGAACTGCCAGCTGGCACTCTGGCTGAGCGAGCAGGAGGTACGTGGCGGCATGCCTCAGCCACGTGATCTCCATCAGCAGAAGGCAACAGCGCCGTGCGCGATGTTTTGTGGGGGTTCGCACTTGGCTGCTGCAGCGTGTGGCCTCGTAGTTGCTGAATTCGTGATGCGTGCGGTATACGCGCGATTGGCCCGATGCGCGAGAGCCCCCAATCTGATTGGACAATTCCTGCTTCCACGGTGTGACTCATATCGGCGGAATTGCGATGGATTCACCCTCAGTTTCCCAGATTGACGAACCCCAGATGACATGCCACCATGATGATGTTGATGATATGCCGCCATCATGATGATGATGATGACATGCCGCCATGATGATGATGCCATGCCGCCATGATGATGATGATGATGATGATGCTATGCCGCCATGATGATGATGACACGCCGCCATTTACAATGTAATGCTGTTACCAAATATATTAAGAAAGTAGAAATCAAAACCCAGATTTGGAATATACTTCTTGAAGCATATACGTTCTGTAACTGAACATTCGATTATATGACCAGTATTTGCTTGGACGTTTAATCGGTTGTATAAAAATATATACACATTGATGTCGTAGTTCTTCGACCGACGTTTGTTAACCTTTGTATGACTATAACTCTAACCCTTCCCAAAATCGCCAATAACCCCCCACCTCGAGTACGCATGGCGAGAATGTATTATGGTGAAATTGTGACTTGCTTAGCCATAGGTGTGATGCAAGGGTAGCACTTGCAGCACAGTAAGTTGAGCCTTCGTCGTCACCCGGTGCTATGGCATGCTCCTCTAGCCTCCATTGCTGCACTGCTACCAGGTACGTATCGAAGGGGCCGTGGTGGTACTTTGCGGCTCAGGCCGCTGAATTTGCGGAAGGTGACGCCAGTGTGGAGCCCAGTGGAACGCGCCCCCCCGATGGGGACCAAGGTGGGTTGGCACTTGCTCCAGGCAAACGTAGGAGTCGCCTTTCCTCTGCTCCCTGGGGGGGCGACCTTGCCGTCACATGTGCGATGCGCAGCAGCTGGAGTGACGCCGTATGAGCAGTGCGGAGAACGGAGATCCGCGCCGCATGCCGGGGTGCAAAACCAAGACCGATGCAGACGAACACATCAAGATGAGCTCAAGATATCCATGCCAAATGCATCGTACGGCAGACACAGCTCAAGGGCAGCCATGCACAGCCGTGACGAGAAGGATGCAGTTCTTCGCACGTGTCACCTGGAGCTGTGGGAGCATCGCGGAAGCGGCACTTGGTGGGAGGCTCTGTGCGGCGCGGAGGAGACCTGGAGGGCGGGTTGGGGCTGGCGGAGCAGGGCCTCGCAAGCGCAAGCGCTCGGATGACGCCTGCGCGTCAGGCGAAGATGACGAGGAGATGCAGGCCTCCCACGAGGCCCTCGGGAGCGTGCCAAGCACGGGCTGGGGGGCGCTGGTGGAGGTGCTGCGGAGGGGGAAGCTGGGCAAGGGGCCGGAAGTGGGACCGCGGGGTGGTGGGCGGGGGGGAGAAGGGCACCCGCAGTTGCTCGCGCGCGCTCTCGGGAAGCTGCTGGAACAGGTACACGGGCACGGGCGATGCTGGGAGGCCGCTCACTCCCCCCACCGGCTGGGGGCTGAGCTGCTGGCGCTGACGGCGGAGAGTGGGGCCGCACTCCCGGCGCCGCGGGCCCTGATGAAGCTGGCAGGGCTGCTGACTCAGCTGGTGGAGATCGCCCGGGAGATGGGGCTGGCTGGGGAGGCGGGGGCGAGTGGGGACGCCGGGGACGCCGGAGAGGAGGAGGGGGCGAGCGACCGCATGTTCAAGGCGATCCACCTCGAGGCGCTGCTGAAGACCCTGCTGAGCACCCTCACGGAGTCTGCGCTGCGCGCCGCGCCTGCCGTGGATCCAGGAGCCAGGTGATCTACGGCCAGCCTTGCTTCCCGCTCCTGCCACCCCTCGTTAGATGGCCTGAGGCGAAGGAGGATGCGAGAAAACGATGTGCCGTGAGGGCCTACCGGCACGGGAGGAACTGTGAGGGAGGGCCGCCGGCAGGTGAGAGGTGGGGCGTGAAGCAGTGACGGCGGCGTGCGGGCAGCCCACAGATGCCGAGGGGAAGCCTGGGAGAGCATGTCGGCTGATGCCTTCGACCCTCGAAGCAGTCTCTCTGCGTACGGTGCGGAACACCCTCGGGCAGTGACCGGATGGGTGGGAGAGGGGTGTCGCAGAGGGGTGCAGAATGGGGTCAACGGCAGCGTCGCATGTAGGAGCTTCAGGCTGCTGTTCCAGCACCTCCAGTGTTCACAGTGTGTCAAGGTGGCCGATTCCCCGCGCTCTTTCAGCCCCATGAGCGAGCCACACGCCCCCCTGAGGGTGAATGTTGCAGAGGTCCTCGGGGGTCACCACCCCCTCGCCTGAAGGCGCCCGGCGCAGCACAGGGGTGTGCCATCATCGGTGCGATGCCTAAGTGGGTTGCATGCATGGGAGGGGGTGCATACGGCGGCCCAGGTCGGAGCTGCATGCCTTGCAGGGTGGCTGGGGCGGTGCGGGGAGCACACCGTGCGACTACAGTCGTACCTCCCCCTGGCATCGTCGATGGCTGGGGACCGGGCCAGTAAGCTGAAAAAGGAAGAGGACACGGATGCGGAGCATCAAGGTGCGCTGAGGAAGCCACTGAGGCTCGTCCAACATGACGACACGTTGAGTGTTGCCGCGTTCCTGCGATCTCAGACAGGCTGGGCGTGATTGACCTCCTCGGAGCCCTGAGCCAAGCACCGAGTGCCACCTCATCAGATGGGCTTGCCGATGCATTTCCCAAACGGCCTCAACAGCCTGATGTGCGCGACACTCCCGGTGCTCCATCCAATAAGCCGTGTGAAATCGGGTGTGATCGTACGGCCGTACGGCCGACCCCGGCACAAGGCTTGCTGTCTGAATTACAATGCCGACCGGGTGATGCTCAGAGCGCGACTGCTCTGGCGGACGTCTAAGAGACGCTGTGTGGCCGCCGGAGGTCCCTTCTCCGCCGCGCATCTAGAGCTCAGGGCAACTCGGGGCTCTGGCAGCAGGAGGGGCGCAGTGATTCGAGGAGTTCTGAGCTGCAGAGGGGGCTCTGGCAGCAGGAGGGGCGCAGTGATTCGAGGAGTTCTGAGCTGCAGAGGGGGCTCTGGCAGCAGGAGGGGCGCAGAGCAGTGCAGCAGTGCGAGGGGTCCTCCGGAGCGCCATGCAGCAGCTCATGACAATCTCCGGCGATGACCCACGGTACGGCGGCAACGTCCTGACCAGCTGCGCATCCATCCAAAGCCTGCTGCATCTTGCTCGTTTCGCAGACTCCCCGGAGGGAGAGGGGCGCTTCCCGGGTTTGACATTGCGCAGACTCCCCGGAGGGAGAGGGGCGCTTCCCGGAGGGAGAGGGGCGCTTCCCGGGTTTGACGTTGCGCAGACTCCCCGGAGGGAGAGGGGCGCTTCCCGGGTTTGACGTTACGCAGGACTCCCGGAGGAGAGGGGCGCTTCCCGGCTTGACGTTACGCAGACTCCCGGAGGGAGAGGGCGCTTCCCCCGGGTTTGACGTTACTTGTGACTCCCCGGAGGGAGAGGGGCGCTTCCGGGTTTGACGCTATGCACTCTGAGGGAGAGGGGCGCTTCCCGGGTTTGACGCGTTGCACTCCCGGAGGGAGAGAGGGGCGCTTCCCGGGTTTGATCACGCAGACTCCCTGGAGGGAGAGGGGCGCTTCCCGGGTTTGACGTTGCGAGACTCCCGGAGGAGAGGGCGTCTCGGCCTACGCAGACTCCCTGGAGTGGGAGAGGGGCGCTTCCCCGGGTTTGACGTTGCGCAGACTCCCGAGGAGAGGGGCGCTCTGGGTTTGACGTTGCGCAGACTCCCCGGAGGGAGAGGGGCGCCTCCCGGGTTTGACGTTACGCAGACTCCCCGGAGGGAGAGGGGCGCTTCCCGGGTCATCGCGCATCTCTCAGCACTTGCGCGCGGCTGTCTTTCCCCGATACAAACCGGACAGCCTTCCATATAGAAGGCTTGCATTAGTCTAGAAATCCCGGATCCGACGGCCCATGCTTAGGGTCCAGACTGACCTGACACCTGCACCCCGAAACCTGACCGTGGCTTCCATTTCGACTGTGAAACCCCGGACATCTGTTTCCTCCAGTTTCTCAAGGCTCAGGTTGCAAGCGGAGCTGCGCGGTGGTGAGGTCAGCGTGAGGGCAGCCAAGGAGCGCGGGGCAGCCATCCTGGGAGGGGGTGTCATGGCTGGGCGATGCAGACCGGAGTGGGGGCTTGCACTGGGGGAGCTGTGCGAGCTGGATGGGGACTACGCCATGGCCCTCCAGTACTATCTGCAGACTGCAGCTATCAACTCTAACTGCTTCACTATTCGAGCAAGTTGCCTCCCCACCGGTACGGCCTTCTCACCACCCATCGCCTCTGGGTTCAGATACGCCTACGGAGCGGCTAAATATAGATCAGAAGTCTGGGGTGAAACTTTGCTTCGGAATATGGCTACGGAGCGGCTAAATAGAGATCGGAAACCGGGGGTGAAAATCTGCTTTGGAATACGCCTACAGATCGGCTAAATAGAGATCAGAAACCTGGGGTGCCCACACCTGTGAAATGTGTGAACTGGGGCACCCGCGCGACCCCGGTGCATGGCTGGCAGTGCCCACACCTGTGGGGGGAGGAGCACTTCTGTGTGCGTGACCGATCTATCCCTGTGCCCGCTCTCTGAGTCGAGACGCGGAAGCATGTCAGATGGCGCTTGTTTGTTAGGATGAGAGCGCGTGCAAGAGAAGGGAGCCCGCCTGCCTGTTGGACGTGTGGTTGGATCCCGTGGGAGTGCATGCACACCTGAGGTGGCGGGAGATGGGGCGGGTAGAGACGCACAGACACCTTCGGAAAGGAGCTGGTACGCCGGCTGCTGGCAGTCGCCGTCAAGCTGCATCTGGTGCTGCCTGCGGCGGTGCTCTGCCAGTGCCTCTCTCCAGGTCCCGAGTATGCAGTTGCTTACCAGGTCTGACGATCCCAGCAGACAGCGGCTCTGCACCGATGCCTACTTGAAAGTCGTGCCACCAACTGCCACTGTGCCTACCCAGCACGCCGCCAACCATAGATTCCCCTCTCCTGCATGCTAACAGCCATTGATAAAGCCTCCCGGGTGTGCTGCTAACCATCGATGCTCTTACTGGGCCCGCCGTTGACCATGCTATGCCTATCCGGCATGCCTCGGCCTTTGGCATGGCTACCAAGCATGCCACCAACGCTCAATGCACTTCCCCAGTGCTTGCTTACCTTCGACGGCCATCGGTGTTTTGCGCCTTCGGTGCCCCTCTGCCGGCTGGTCTCTGAGAAGCCGGGGGCGCTGCAGATCTTGCAAAGCCAGCCACCAGCGAAGCTGGACGCCGCATTTTTGGAGTTTATATGGGAGGTCCCACTGCTCGAGTTGTTGACGCACCTCTACGCCACCGCAAGGAGCCCAAGCAAGGTACGGCATGGCTCGCTCGTTAGGATGGGACCTCTCGGCCTGCTGGGGTGGCGTGTTTGCATGAGTGTACTTTCTGGCCGGTGAGGCCTCTGCGGGGTGGCCGCGGACTCATCGGCCTTTGCTACACGCAGAGGCGCGAGGTAGTGACATCCACACCCTGTGTCTTCCCTTGTTTTCGAAAGGGGGGCACCTCGGGTGCTTGCATCCAGTGTCCGTGCTTGCTGGACACGCTTCGGGGCGCCCTGGGCCGCCGGAAGAGGGAAGTATGTGTGCACTGCAGCTGGGTTTCCCTTTTCAATGTGATCTGGGCCGGAATCCAGCCTGGACTGTTTCTGCGGGGGACCCGCAGGGCACCACTGGATGGGCTCCCAGCGGGCCCACGCTTTGTGCTCTTCGGCTGCGATGTGTGCGCGCCTGTCCTTGGACCGATGCGTTTCAGTGTGTGTTTATCTGGCACTGGCCCCTCGATGTGAACGGGGACGGCCACCGGTTGGGAGTGGGCAACGGGGTGTGGTTGTCCCTGTGGTACCGTTTTCACGGGGGTGCCTCTGTGGGAGCGTCGTGGATTCGTCTGGCGCTTACTCTCGTTCTCATTCAGTGCCTCGTGGTTGTTACACGTGCTGGGGGACTCGCGTTCACGGACCGGGAAACGAGGTACGCGCACCTCGGTGTGAACGGGGATTACAGCTGTGCTCATCGACAGCCGGGATCTACATGACCCAGGGGAAATTTTGTGCTCGCTCGCACGGGCCGCATGGGAAATGTCCATTGAGGTACCATCTAGGAGGAGGGGAGAGAGCCGAGGGCGAGACTAGTCTGGAGGGGAGGGTGAGCTAGGATGTGCATGTGGTGCTTTTCACGGTAGGATGTCTATGCGTTATCTTTTTGCGACCCCACTTGATCGAGCATGCTTCTCTCCCAAACCGGGTTGGCCGGCTAGCTTCAATTGGTGCGCCATTCGATTGCTCTCGCCGCTCGGTGTGTGATGAATGGCTAGTTCCCGGGCTGGGATGAGGCGGGGGCCTCACGGTGCCTGCAATGCCACGGAACGCGCAGGTAAAGGGTGTGGGGGGGATTCCGCACCTAGTTTGTTGTGAATCGCGGCATTGTGCATGTTGCACCGCATGCGCGATTGGACCTGGAGCTCGTACTGTGATATGCGTGATGTGGGGGTTTACCCTTCAGAAGCTCCTCGCGTCTCTCTCACTGTGTGAGAATGGAGCATGACGATAAAAAGGGTTGGATATATTATGTACCTTCCTGCATGTATGCTAGTTGGATCGCAGTGATGTGCATGTCGCGTGACGTGGTGGGTGACTGGATACTGAGCGCTTGACGTGATATGCTTTATGTGGTGGTTGGTTCCTCGGGCGCTCCTCGCACGCCGCAATGTGGGTTTTGACATCTTGTACTCTACGTTTCAAGGAGAGGCAAGGGGTGGTTGCATCCATGTTCTGTGGCGTCCCTGTTTTATGGCAAGGATCGCGGTGGCTTCTTTTCTTTTCACTTCATCATTCATGGTGACAACGATTACGGCACCTGTTATGTTACACCACAACAGGGCGGCGTGTGACCTTGAAATATCCACTTTCGATGTTTGACGCATGCAGTGGTGTTCATTTTTTGTGTCGAGAGATTCTGCACATGCCCGCATGTTCGAAGTTTGAATCCTCGCGGTCTTATGCATATTGCGCGGCTTCTTGAGTGATGGCACATTCTTGGACGCGCTTGATGTGGTAGTTGGGCTTTCGGGTGCTCCTTCCATCTCTCAGTGTGCACTTTTCCGCGGCCTCGTTCTGCTCTTGCGGGTTTTCTCATGTGCTAGGGTCTTGTTGAGGTGGCCTCGTTTGGCGTGCCTCCCACCACTTGGGGGGTGATATCCGTCGAGTGGGGCGGTTTCACGGGAATATGGGGGCTAAAAGTAGATCACAAGGGTGGCAGCATGTTCACTAGATGTGTGAGAGGGGGAGGGTTGATGGCAGGTAGCATACTTGACTCAGCTGATGCAGCGGCCAAATTTCAGTGTTCACAATCCCCCTGCAGCGCGTGCTGCTGCGGTAGCCGCACTGCAGCAACGCTTCTTGCAGAAGCTTGCAGCAAAGTTTCTTCCTGATAACTGATCAAAATATACTCATAATCAATGTTGTATCCATAGTTTAATTCCGACAACGACACGATGTGACTAATCTCCCCTTATGCATGGTGTTTCGAGATAGCAGAGGTGTTGATATCCAACCAACCTGGTGTGATCTTCAAGATAAAGATAGGCGGACCAGACTCCATGGTCGCGGATACAACTACAGCTCACAGACTGACGTTGTTAAAGTAATTGTTGAATGTTAAACCCATGTGGTAACTTGAATCTCTTGCATAGCAGTCAGCATCCTCAACAACATGCTTTGTCATTCACGATGAAACAGGTTGGCAAGAGATCACCGGTTCCCCGCTATCTCGGGAGGGAGTGGTGAACGAGGATTGAGTTCAGGTTTCACACCGCATTTGGTGTGTCGCAGTTACCCCTCGTATTTGCGACAACCTAAAGAAAGAAGCCGTACAATGGAAGGCATACATCTAGCACAATATTGTACACCCCCCGAAATGGTTATCAAGTTGTAGTGAAAATTTTGACACTAGCCGTCTATGAATACTAGTGGCAAATTGTGAAAAATCGCATAAGAACAAATTGATACATAGTTATATGTTTGCGCGCCTTTAGCGCCAATAATTTTAGCGCCAAAACGCCATAATTTTGACCGCGAACTTTGCAGATGCGGGTGGAAGACTTGATGTGCTAACAGTTGTCTGCCGTGGTGGTGGTGGAACAGTGCCAGTAGTATTCGCAATGTGTACAGAAGCATGTTCTGCTAGTGTTCCTGTGGTTTTGGGAAGAACAGCATATGTGTGGGCTCTCAAGGCGGTGACACATGTTTTATCGCAGTTACACTATAGATAGAGCATCTACGTCTTGAACGCTGAATTCAGGGTTGACGTCATAGGTGCGCGATGACACTGCAGGTGAGGTCTCAGCACGAGCAAGAGAAATTAAGATGCCGGGCTTTGCAGTGGCATGCACATGGATTTCGGTCACCACGTTATCCCAAGCTACTCGTTCAGCATGCACGGATGTAAAATGCCATCCTTAGCCATGCCGCTCATCCTAGCCTCGTCGCTACGTGCCTGTTGCACAACTTAATCGGATGGGTCATGTGCCCGTGATGCCGCAGTGTCTTCACTATCAGATTCTCAGCCACAGGCCACGGGCCCGTCACAGGCCACAAGCCACAGGCCATCACAGGCCACAGGCATCATAATGATTAATAAAATTTGACACAACGCTCTCTAACCGATGAACTTGGCATTTCAAATGGTATCTCGCCGATGAGCCTCGATCGAGGACTCCGTCGAAATCTAGGCCCCTATACGCTGTTCTCTCACCGATGACGGTTAACGCTTCAACGCGACCGAGGGACCGAGGCGAGCCATTCACTCGCCGATGAATGCGACCTTTTGATAGTGAGGCATCTGTATTCTCGCAGATGATGAATGCAACCCTTTGTGAACGCTTTTATAACACTACGAGGCTCGAGGCAGACATCCTTCTACTCACTGATGCTGAATCCGATCCTTTGATTTCGTGGCAGCTATATAGGTGAACTGGAAACGTGTCGGTTGCTACCGTCGGGATCGACTCACGATAATACTCAGTTTTGCCTTGCAAAGTATACCCAAAATCGTTAACGTGTATTTTGGGGCTATCGCTGATTATTATACTTCAACGTTACTTATTTCCCTTAGCTTGTGGCTCTTGTTTTGAAGGGTGGAGCTTATAACTCTGTATGTTCAATTCACGCCGGTAATTTTCATAAGAATATTCAAGTGATGTTCAGACCCTCCGAGTTTTTCACTGTGACGTGTGGGCTCCTGTCGTGTGGCGGATGAGCGGGAGAATTTGAGAAGACAGTTATTGCATTATCCGATAAATTTGAACTCCGCATTGCGTGACCTGTTTATCTCTTGTTCCCAGAGCTTAACCAGCTTATGAAATATACTTAGGGTTTGTAGCATATATGGGGTCCATAACCCCAGTTTCTCCTAGCCTCTTCAATCAATTGCAACATCGACCCTCGTAGTAGACTCACCCTTACTCTAAATATAATCTTGCGCTAACTTTTTTATCATTACCCGGGTAATAAATTACTAATCTAAATCTAATAAATAGCATAATGCGATTTAAAAAAAAAAACTGGGAAAATCGCTTCTTGAGTTCTGAGAGCAGTGGCACACGCTCTCGCGGCTATACGTGATACAGTTGCAGCTCCAACAGCTACAGATGTTCAATTTGAATTGGTCAGCAACCCAGCTGATTCAGCCGTTCTCCATGAACAGATCAGCAGCTGTTCAGCTCGTCAGCTGCTCAACGACGGTATGATGTTCAAATACTATTCAGATATCCAAAACCCTTGCTCTTTATAAGGACGAACCCGGGCAAATTCCCTAGGTCCTATGGACCTAGTGGTCCTGTTCGTAAACTTTCATTCATTCATTCTGTCATTCAAACTGTCATTCAATTATGACATAATTCATAGCGCAAGCGCGACCCCAGGGCCGTTCTTTTTTGAAAAGTATTGATATAAAATCAAAAAACCCCCAAAAAATATTTTGGAATATTTAGCCATTTTACACGTTATTTTTATTCTTATGGGCGCAAGCGCGACCCCAACGCCGTTATTGATTTTTTTCTTCACTTGTTATTTTCATTTAATAAATTTCCAAATTAATCTTAATAAGGTGCTACCCGCTGTCGTCCTTTCCCCCAGCTGCCTCCCCCTAGGGCGAGGGGTGACACAGGAAGAGACAGTCACCCCCAATTTATGGGGGGGCAAAAGTCTGTCTCCCCGTGACACCACCTCACCCCGAAGGCGTGAGGTGCCACGATGCAAGTCAGCAAAGCCGGGTCCGACATCCTACGGTGGGCTACACGGGCAAAGCCCTAAAAAAACAAGCATCATCGGAGACCCTAAGAGGTCTTTTTCAACCCAGCTAGTTTGGCTTCGCCGCGCTGGTCTACAGATGCGTGCTCTAGGGGCTTATGCCCATGCATGTGCTGTGGGGATACCTACTCCCACAGGCCAGCCGTGATTCTAGCCCAGCAATCGTTGGTGGATGGCGGCGGAGTACTCGATGGTGGATGCAGTCGAGCGCCGCCAGGATGTCGTCATCCAACGCCCACGCGGTGCGGTGTGACAATGCGTGGCATTACCAGAGCAAGTGCGGGGACGCGGGCACCCCGATGGGGGCGAAGGCGGAAAATGCGGTGTGCTCCTCCTCTGCACACGAGTGCGAAAGCAGAGAGGGAAAACGGCAGGTCGGGTGCTACAGCACCACCACACACCACCAGACAATGGTCAATGAACACGTAAGGTGGATGAAAGAGCGGAGAATGCTGCGGACGGAACTCGTTGCTGTCAAAGGTCTTGTCATTGGCGGAGGCGTTAGACTCGATGTTGGTGTATGGCGCATAAGCACCACCAGACACCACCAGACCATAGCCAGAGGTAAGATGATGTCGACGTAGTCGGGGAGATGCCACCACTGAACGCACAGCGGCCATACGCGCATGCTGGCGTGCAGTGGACATGGCTGAAGACCACAGACTGCAGAATTCTGCGAGTGAAAGTTAGGGTTCCAAGGCGAAAACCCAACTTTTCGTAAAATTGACAATTCCAAGTGATGAAAGGGTCAAATTGGGGTAGATTCCCGCGGGGAAGACGGTGGTGACGTCAAAAACGTCGTGCGATAAGCCAATTTTGCTGCTGTTGAGGTGCTGCTGGCCAGAGCGTAAAGCGAAATAGATGGGGACGACGTAGTCGAGAATGATGGTGATAAACGTGCGTTGCGCACGAAAAAGATTGGGCGTTGCGCTCAAATAAATAATAGCCGATGCCGTTGCAGCATGTACGGGGAGATGGCGGCGATGTGTAACGTTGCGTCGGGAAGGACGTAATCGGAAATGTTGGCCGTACAGTAATCACTCAGTAATAAGAAAACCCGCCAATAAGAAAGTAGCCAGCTTTGTTGGGGGGGAGGGGGGTACCCGATTTGGTGAATATTGCTGGCTGGCTTTTTTGAGCTATGAAATATGGGGTGATAAGAAATATGGGCGCTGGCGCCATATTTCTTATTGGTGCGCCGCAGGCGGAATTTTTTCAAAATGTCGCATTTTCACGGGTTTATCACTGAAATTTTAAGAAAATCGCTGGCTGATTGAAACATGACCCACTATTCTTACGATTTTCATAGGACGCTGGCGCTGGCGGGAGAGGGGGGGGTATCCAAGTTGGCGAATATTGCTGGCTGGTCCCAAATCTCCGGTTTTCTTATTACCGAGTGATTACTGTAAGCGTGCGTTGCGCACGAAGACAAGGATTGGGCGTTACGCTCAAATAAAGAACTGCGGATGCTGTCGCAGCACCTTTGGGGGGGAGGGCGCGGAGGAACGGTACGTGACTGCCGGCCGGTTTGATGAGCAGTGACGTTGCGTCACTGTATACCGCGTTGCGCGGGATCCGAATGAAAGCTAAAAAGAACGTGAGAAACCACCAGCTAGTGGTAACCCATAACCTGACGGGAAGTGTGAAATATATATATATAGTGAGTATATATATATATGTACGCAGGTCAAGAAAGCTGTGCAATGGCTCGCACGGATTTCGCAGTCAAAAAGATGAGATAATAAAATAACTTGGGTGTTTTATTATCGGTCGGCTGGCAAGATGCAAGTGACACCACAGGGCGAGGGGTGACACAGGAAGAGACAGTCACCCCCAATTTATGGGGGGGCAAAAGTCTGTCTCCCCGTGAGTGTGCACAGAATGGTTTGAAACACTGGCATGCTGAATGCCCCAACGGCGGTCCTCAGTCTGCCCACTATTGTGGTGCAGTTGAGGACTATGAGACTGACTGCCTGGCTGTTCGTTTCCAGCGGTTCTATGACGCTAGGGATGAACATGCCTTCGAGTCGCTCTGCGCTATGGAGGGCCGTCCAGAGGTGTGTGAGCTGTCGGCACATTCTTTTGTGACGGCTGAGCCCACATCTCTGCGGCACTTTTAGGATGCGGCGGCTTCCGCTCAGGATGCGGCGGCTGACGATGACGGCATGGCTCAGTTTGGTCTGGCCACGTTCCACTCGGGTGCGCAAGGCTCGATTCCGCCACCGCCTGCGGTTCGGCATCCCTCTGCACTCGTGGCTGGTGGTGTGCCTGCGGCTCATGACCCGCCGGTGGTTATCCCTGACCCTCTTAGCTTGCCTGACTCTGTCCCGTCACTCCAGCTTGGCATCTCCGACTCTGCACCGGCTCCGCTGTTTGCTGGCATGAGGATTGAGGCTTCTGGCATTGGCTCTGAAGTCTCTGACGATGACCACGGCTCTGACACTGGCTCTGACGGCGGGCAGCAATTGACTTTTAGCTCCTTCGGCACTCTTGGGCATGGCTCTGACTCTGACCTTCCTGACGGGGGAGCATCGCCAGTGGCCGGCCTGACTCCAGTGTGCCATCCGCGGACTCCGCCGAGCTTTCTCCGATGTGCATTTATGACATCTTTGCTGTGCTGCTCCTTACTGGCCAGCGCTACGGCGTCACTGGTTACCGTGGGCGGTGGTGACAGGGGCCTGGTTGAGCCCGGAGCCACCGTCCGTCGGTCTACTGGAGATCTCTTTGCTTCGGATCCGCCGCTTGGTTCTCTGAACATCCGTGATTGGCCGCCGGATGATGGAGTTCTTGTATCCTCTTCTTCAATGCTCAAACCGCCGTGGGGTTCTGCTTATTTAAGCTCTTCGGTGGTTTTGGAATCTTTGCGATCTTCTGTCACTTTACTTTCTGCTGTGGATCCACCTTGCCCGCTTGGGCCTGGTGGTGCTCAATCTATGACAGACAGCTTACAATTCACTTCGGGATTCTTATTTACTTTGCGTCCGACCGCTGAACTCGGCACTGCTGACCAGCCTGAGAGTGGCTGATGAGTTCTCCTAGCAATTATCCTGGCAGCTTGATTATCTTTAGCCCAGTAGTGGGATGACCGGGTCAAGACCCCGGCACCCAGCTAGTAGTGATCAGTTTCCACCGAGGTACACGTAGGTGTTTGTTTATTGTTTCGTGGCTGTTTTATCCTGTACCTGCTTTGCTAGGCAGTCACACCCACGGGTGGTGTGCCGGACTTCGGGTTTAGGCCTAGTTATTATGGGCTCTGACTAGCCCCTAGCCTGACCCTGCTTCCGTATCGTGTCCGTGACATCCTAGCACTGTACTGTACAATAGTACAGTACAGTAGTACAGTCTTTGTTTCACTGTCCGGGTTTCCGAGAAGCATAAAGCCTCGGCCGGACACTAGTTATGGATTATCTGTTTGATCTGTAGCGAGCTTAGCCGGACAGTAGTATCTGTCTTTCTCGCACTGATTACCCCCTCCGGACTTCTATGACTAACCCCCAGAAATTCCGCAAAACTTTTGCAGGTTTTTCTCGCCCCTTTGCCCTTAGCCCCACGGGGTACAAATTATCCCAAGGGACCTACTCGACCCCTGTGGCTGTGCACCGAAATGTGGCTATGGGCCCTACGTACTCTCGTCCCCAGAGTTTAGACGAGCCGCGCTTCGCGCGGCTACCCGCGATTCGATTCGAGGGTTGCGTTACTTGATGATTGTGGAGCTCGTCTAAATCTCTCTAATCTCCGGACGCCCATAAGCTCAATCTGCGTTACAAACCCTAAGTAATATTCGCGCTATTTCGGTCCGGAGACTCGGGTTCCAGAGTAGGGCCCTACGCTACAGCTCGCACAATGCAGCTGAATCACTCGGACTGCCCCTCGCCTGCGCTGGGGTTCCCTCCAGAATTCTGAATTGGAGGGCAAACCGTCATAGAGGTATCGGGCCGAAATCTTCAATAGAGCTCTACAACTGATTTCTTTTGTCCTTGATGGATTTCTCTGGAACGATATGTCTTCTGAGAAACTTGAACGGACAGAACGTCAAATGTATTGACATCTATCAAGAATGGCTGCATTGAGGTATCCTAATGATCACATTCTTGAGCCGCTAATTCATAGTGACGCACGCGCAACGGCGAACACGACGTCCAGAAATGATGAGCACTCATGGGAGCAAGTATTCGGGAAAATGGTCGCTGAGAAGAGAACTATTTTATTGTTTGCCCTTGCCTTCTGTATCGGCTGGGCTGACGTCCTCTGTGCCATCCGTTTTTTCGCTTTCGCCACCATGATGACCGGGAATAGCATCTACTTGGCTCAATCTGTTGCTGGACACTGTTGGTATGACTCGACGGTTTACATTACAGTCATCTTCCTTTTTTTCAGTGGAATGGGGACCTATCGTGCAATTGAAGCCCTAATGCACAAGTACTTGCCTCATTCGCGTTTGGGGCCAGCGACTGCGCTTGGTCCACTGGTCGTATTCTGCTTCATCGCTGCCGATGTTACATATTATACGATAGATAAACAACTTGACATCGATTTGCACTGTGGAAAGCAAGTCAAAAAAGGTATAATCGCTCTGTAACTACGTTTTGGTCATTTGTCTCAACGCCATTTTCAGCTTTGATTTCGCAAGTCTACATTTCCGTTTTGTGGCCGCTTAAATATGCTTTTGAGAATATATTTGTTTCACCGTCAATACTTTCCTAAGTCAGTTTCGGCGTGTTGGGTGTCTTTGAAACAGGTTTTTTAGGTGTCTTCTTCGTGGCACATGCAGCAGGAGCGATAAATGGGCTTTCGGCGCGTGTACATAAGGTCACGACCAACGCTGTTACTGGCCACATCCTAACGCTTGCTTCCGTCACCTTTGACCTCGTCCAAGCCCGCATAACAGGTTTGCCTTTTGCAACGGAAGATAAGAAAACACTGATTACCAGCCTCGGCGTGAGCTTAAGTCTCCTGTCGGGCATCGCAATCGGGACAGCATCTGATGAAGAGTTGGAAATGTCTAGCTGGAATGGTGTTTTCCAGCCAGCGTGGACGATTTTAGGAATTGCGTTTGCGGTCGTGTTGTGGCTCCACGATTACTTGCAGCTTGGAGGTTGGACACCAAAACTCAGCAACATAAATGTGCAAGATCGCGGTACAAATTCAGATTACTCGCGTGGAACAATGGATGGTGATTAGTGGTACCACTAATTATACTACCTATTTCAGCATGTATGCGTGGCAAGCCGAGGGTATATCTCTTAGCAGTCGGAATTTAAGACTCCGAATATTCGAGGATATTTCTTGAAATAATTTCCAGGCCGTCGCATGAGCTCACGCTGTTTGACATCTCTCGATAAGAAGGGTACCGTTTTTGCCATATGTTTTTACGTTTGATGGTGTGCTCCACTCAAAGTACGTAGGGTGTGCGAGAAGGCCGGCAAACATCTACCAACTTCCAATCTACCAATTTCCTCGAGTCTCCCCTTGCTCCTATGGGGCCAAGCCGATATTGAAAAGACGTGTCCTGGCTATGGCATTTCCCCTTATATTTCACTCTCTCGGATCCCCGTTGCATCTTGGCACATCCACAGGCATGTGTGGTGGTAAGTCAGGGTTACACGCATCACGCAATCCGGATCCTTCATCACATCCCCCTCGTTTAAGTTGCCTTACTGCTTCTGGATGCGCTTCTTTTTTCACAGCGCCTTCGTCTCCGTAGGCATCACCATTGCCTGCCATGGCCTATTATCCAACATTGTGACCGCCATAGCCTGCTATGCAAAATGTGTCTACGACGTCGTCGTCTTCGAGTCCTGCGTCAAATATACAGTGTCACCTTGTTTCGCTTAAACAATCACGTGCATGGGTGATTCGCAATAGCGTCTCATTTCGAATAATTCATCATATATACTTGGTTATTGCTATCAGATGCAGTCGCTGGTTGATGATTACGGACACACCACTTTGCACGCCGCGTCTTCACCTCTTCAACTTGGCAGGCGTCACCGCTGCCGGCATCACCTTACCGTGGCGTGCAGTGCAAGATTTTGTCTACGACAGCGTCGTGTTTGGATCCTGCGTCCAATATTCGAATTGAGTAAATGACACGGTTGTGATAAAACAATCACATATACGTGCAACCGATATTTGGTGGGGTGTGTGTGTGTGTGCGCGCGCGCTTGCATGTGTGATGCGCAGTAGGACGTCATAGAGAATATTGCATCATGTATCCTTAGTTGTTGATGCCGCATGCCCTCACCCCAAGCGGACGGAAGCGATGAAAGAATTGTACTGCGCGTTAATTATGAAAAGCAAGGTCAAATTTTTATCTGAAACCTTTGCAAATACACCCTGAAGGGTACATTCATTTCCTAAGTCTTAGAATACAAGATGGCCACAGGATGGAGGGCGCATACACTGAACGGCTTGATCTGCTGCTGTCTGAAGCACTACCGACTGAAGCAACACAAGGAGAGACAACAACTGAAAATGAGCTTGACTCTGATGCTATTTGGGAAACCCTTCATGATCTGGCAAACAAAGCGGCAGCTCACTCCTTCGGCACAAGAGGCCAAAACCCGAAAGCTGGAATATGCAAACCCTTAGCGGTATCAAATTACACCTACAAATGGATGAACATCATCAGACGAACCATTAACGTATGGAAACCCGCATACACGACAACCATATTCCCACAGAGGCAAGGAACCTGATTCTAAAAATCCCTTTCACAGGAATCAGAGCTAAACATAATGAAACTGCCACCGCTTGGCTTAGCCGCTTGTCTGAAAACCTTATTCTCTTTAGGAAAGCCTTCCAGGAGAGCAGAGAGAGTGATTTGTAACAAAGAAAACTTCATGAGAGGGAGGCTCTCCAACATCTCTTTTCCAAAAATCTTTCAAGATTTCTAGACACGGTTATGGGCAAAATAAAACCTAATGGACAAGGTGCAGCAACAACACCTGATAGTGAGGGCAACATCCCCGAAAGCAAACAGGAAAGACTGGACCCTACCTTAAAAGAATACAAGGACAAGAAACTTTACTCCACTACCCCACAGAAACCGGATACTCTCCCCCCATGGCTCCTTGAAATCCTAAAAGTTAGCCCGAAACTCCCTAGCTCGATAGCTGGCAAATTAACATGTCTTATCACTCGTACGGAACTAAACCAAGCATATTCTGAATGCGGCATATCGACGGCTCCTGGCCCCACAGGAATGAGATACTCACAGTGGATTCAAGGCCCAGAAAACTTCCAAGCCCAAACTGTCTCTCTCTTCAATCACATCCTTAGAACTGGGAAATTTCCAAAACGTGCTAAGTCGGGCATCATTCTTCCTATTCCCAAAAACCCGCTTGAACCGTGTACACCTGACAATGCGAGACCGTTGACCATGCTTGAAACTGGTCTGAAACTCTTTGATACAATCATTGGAAACAGAATTAAGGCAGCCTTAAATGTCCACCCCATATTTTCCCCTATTCAAGATGCCTTCCTCCCAAACAAAAACATTGATGACTCACTTCAACTTTTGAACGAAGTCATCTCAGATGCCAACAGATACGACAAAGAACTTCATGTGGTCTACCTGGACCTTAAACAAGCCTTTGATAGAGCTGAATTCTGGATGAGCAACCTCGAACTTGGCAAGCTAGGCTTCCCCAAAGAAATCACTTAGATTCTTTCAAACATCATTGATGAAGCCACTCGCACGGTCCTCACTGAGGAAGGCTTAACAGACGAATGGTCACTTGAGTGTGGAGTGCCGCAAGGGGAACTTCTTAGCCCTCTCAGGTTTGCAGCCATCATGGACATCTTAGCAATATGGCTGGCCAAAAGGGCAAACGGAGCCAACCCGAGTGGTGCAACCTATGGCTACACCATGCACACTAGGAAAGATAGTACTGGCACCGATGCCTCACACCTCCCGGCACCAAATCTAATTAACATGAATTCACCCCCGAATGTCTTCGCTCGTTTTTTCTGTGACGACATTATGCTTATTGGCAAAACAAAGGAGGAAGTCCAAGATATGTTGGTGGTTGTTAATGAATTCATGACATACATTGGAATCCCGGTCAATGTGAAAAAATCCAAATACTCATTCAGGAAATGTACCAGAACCACAAAAGCAACCACTAGGAGATATAGTGACTCTGATAAATTGCTGATGTCGGGAGGCCGTCTCCTGGTGGACCAAAATGCGGCTGGCCCAGAAATCAACGCGGGATGGTCCCCGCATGAGACTCCAGAATACCTAGAATACAGTGATGTAACTGAAGCCAATAGGTACCTGGGGGTTTGGTATTCATTAAATGGAAAATGGAACCGTCAGACGGAACTCCTCACGGAAAAGTTGCAGTCTTCCCTTGCGGCAATTCAACTTCAAAATCTGACCTTGCACCAACTCAGATATGTCGTGAATGCGGTAATTGTCCCGAGGATGGCTTACCCGCTGAAAGTCACTTCTATCATTGCCACCTCCTCAGAAAACATTGCACGTTCCCTTGATTGTAAAATAGCAAAATTTATCCTCAACTACATGGGATGCCCCACGGACACAAATCATCAGATTGTTTGGACACCAGTCTGTTATGGAGGCTATGGGATTGACAGTATTCAGGATGTGGCTGCTGCCACGTGCATCACTGAAACGATGTCCACTCTTTGCTCTGCAAAGGAGCACAACTACTGGCAAACTGACCACACCGACCGCATAAATGACCCTATGCTTATTTCCCTTTATAGAAAGTACAGTGACGCATGGCTTAAAATTATGTTGCACAATATGGAAAGGGAAAGGAAAGACCCCCAAAATCCCATCAATGGATTCCCACTCTCTCACTACACAACATACAGGAATCTCCAAGGAAAGCAATTTAACTGGATGAAAAGGACTAGCACCATTATGGCCTCCATGGGCTATGCAATTGACTCCAAGCTCTTCCCTGAATGCGAAACAGGATATAATAACCTTGTCTCTTCTATTCCTAAATCACTGTATGACTCAAGCAATGTGAGCAGCGCCATCCAAAAATACAACATCAAGCAAACTGGTTTCTTTCTTACCCCCTGCGGTGGGATGCTGAGAAGATGGTCCGATATGAAGCACACCCTTGGTGTTATCGGAAATAAGCCCTCAGCATGGTTGGAAAGCTTGGAGTCTGAAATGATAATAAACCTGGAAAACCACGACCCTAAAGCTAGATATGTCAAACAATGCTACAGGGATGCGCATGACACTCCTGAAGTAAATGAGTTTCACTGGAAAGGTAATGGTGATAAATCTTCCATCACTCTGATTCGCATTCAAAAACTTCACATGGAAGCAAATACCTTGCATTATTTTAAGTACACCCCAGACCACTTAGAAAGTGATAACTTTATCAAGAACGAACAGGTGTTTCAATGCCATTATGACAGTGAATACCAAATAAAATCGGATGACTGCATTCTCCTTTCTGTAGGAGAGACCATTGACTGTAAAAACAATGACACTCCCCCTATAAGCGTGAAATCAGATGTGCTAAACCTGGAAGCTCATTATGACTACATCGCGGACCGCCAAAAGAGATTCTCTCTGCTCAGCTTAGGTACCGTGCCGCGGATGAAGAGAGCGCTTACAGCTGCCCCAGTAACTCAGATGAGGATGATAACCCTAGCGATGGAAACAACATACCTCAAGACCACTATGACATGGCTAGTGACGGTTCACTGTTTGCGGGGAAGAAAGCGGCTTGCAGTGGTGCGGCATATCTGCTTAAAGAAAGGGGGGACACCTTTTCGGTTAGGACGACTAACATCCCTGCCCGCAGTGTCTTTAATGCTGATGACCGATTGATTAAAGCGGATATCCAAACACCTAGTTCTACATCGGCCGAAATCATCGGGCTCCGACTTCTATTAGAGGACCAAAAGGACCACATTCTTAAGTCCGTGACTCCAATGATCCATGCCATTGACTCAATGGCAACGAGTACGGCGGTAAATAAGGACAGGAAAACTGTCAGTGCTCGTGAGAAGCTTCGGGAACCAAACCGACGTGAGCTGCAGGCAGTCAGATTAATCCTTGAGGAACTTGGCTTCTACAGTGGAGAAGACCACAGCAGGATTATCCTGAAATGGATCAGGGGGCATAATAATGACAGACTCCATGACAGGGATGACAGAGCCGCAAAGAGGGCCTATTTCAGGAAAGGGGCAAACGCTCCGCGATTCGACCCTTACGAAGAACTACCTTATTCTCTTTTTTATATGGAAGTGCCAGTTGCAGTGGATATCCGGAACCACATCAGGAGAATCCAACGCCTTACTCACCTTCATACCTGGAAAGCCATGTCGTCTCAAGGATCATGTGCGCGACAGTGCTTTGCTTTTTGCTTCCCAGCATGCCATGCCATAACGCGTGGGTGGCGTCGTGGTACATACACGCGACTGTTGTGGCACTGTCATCGTTAGCGTCTGGCGATCGTGAGATCGAAAATTCGATTGCGTCGCCCGTTGGGATTCGAGCTTTGCTGTTGCCGCTGCTGCTGCTGCTGATTGACTAAGGTAAGCTGGTAAGGTACTAGGCGCTGTCGATCACAAATATGCGATCTCCACTAGGCGTCGATCTTTTTGGATAGCACGATTAATTACCATGCGATGTTAACATGGATATCGCCATTACATCATATGACCGCAGGATCATGTGCGCGACAGTGCTTTGCTTTTTGCTTCCCAGCATGCCATGCCATAACGCGTGGGTGGCGTCGTGGTACATACACGCGACTGCAGTGGCACTGTCATCGTTAGCGTCTGGCGATCGTGAGATCGAAAATTCGACTGCGTCGCCCGTTGGGATTCGAGCTTTGCTGCGGCTGCTGCTGCTGCTGCCGCTGTTGTTGTTGCTGCTGATGTTGCTGCTGCTGCTGACTGACTAAGGTAAAGTAATTTACTTGATGCCAAGACGATAAAGGTCAGAGGTAGGTAAGGTAAGTAAGGTAATTTACTTGATGCCAAGACGATAAAGGTCAGAGGTAGTAATAAGTAAGTAAGGTAATTTGGTCCGGTTCCAAATCATAAGGAGCAGAGGTTACTGCGGCGTGCATCACGCAAGGGGGGGGCGACTGCGGCGTGCATCACGCAAGGGGAGGGCGACTGCGGCGTGCATCATTGCAAGGGGGCGACTGCGGCGTGCATCACGCAAGGGGGCGCGGCGTGCATCACGCAAGGGCGCTGCGGCGTGCATCATTGCAAGGGCGATGCGGCGTGTATCGCGCAAGGGCAGCGCGGCGTGCATCACGCAAGGGCAGCTGCGGCGTATATCATGCGGGGGGAGGGGGCTAGAGGGAGATAGAGGGAGGGGGGTGGGGTGGGGGGGATGAGGGGAGATGGGGGTCGAAGGCCAAGCCGGAGTTGGGGCCGCCGCAGGTCAATGTCATCAGGCAATTATGACATTCAAATTGTCATAATTGTACCCCTCTCACCCCCTCGCTTCCCGTGTCGAAAAGGGGAACGAGGTACAATTTCGATTACGATGGTCGTCACTGGCATAATGACCATAGTAGCGAGCCCGAGCGGAAGTGCCGGCGCGGCGAAGCCGGCACGACGCGAAGGGGGAGCGATACTGAGTCGAACGTCGATTCGAAACTACCATTCCCGACCAAGCGAGGCGATGATACTCCATCATTTTCGTTGGGATGTCCGCATGTCATCCCACAAATGGCATATCACTCGGGTCGTAGAGTGTGAATCGTATGGGGCGCGTATAGCGTAGGTTCTTATATGGGATCTCCGTTGAATTCGTGTGGGCGGAGATGTATTTTACGTGAATTCCTCGCGTTTTCAACGGGGCTCCCGAGAATCATGATGGAGAGAGAGTAAGTAAGGTAATCTAATTTCACGTGAAGTACCTCGCAAAACATGTATTTCGCTCATTGCTGTGGCAGCAGCTAGGGTAGCGCCGCAGGCTTGAAATATAGTCTTGGCATGAAGTAAATTACCTTACCTTACCTTACCTTACCTTACCTTAGTCAATCAGCAGCAGCAGCAAAGCTCGAATCCCAACGGGCGACGCAGTCGAATGTCCGATCTCACGGTCGCCAGACGTTAACGATGACAGTGCCACTGCAGTCGCGTAAATTTACCGCGACGCCACCCACGCGTTATGGCATGGCATGCTGGGAAGCAAAAAGCGAAGCACTGTCGCGCACATGATCCTGCGGTCATATGATGTAATGGCGATATCCATGTTAACATCGCATGGTAATTAATCGTGCTGTCCAAAAAGATCGACGCCTAGTGGAGATCGCATATTTGTGATCGACAGCGCCTAGTACTCTACCGATCATCAGTCCAGTCGGGTGATCCCTGATGGTGACCTTGCACCTTCAGCTTCAGCTTCAACCTTGAACCGTTTTCGATGAGGTGAGACGATTTTTGTCGGTCAAGCAGGGCAGTTCGGATACAGCTATTCAATGTGCGTTCTCCAAGGATAACGTCCACAATGTCGAAATATTCTGTTCTTCTTCCGACATATAATGAACGAGACAATATTGGCATAATCGTATGGCTGCTTGTGCGTACTTTCAAAGAACATGACATCGACTACGAAATCGTGATAGTCGACGACAATAGCCCAGACGGAACGCAGGACGTGATTCGCAAACTCCAGGAGGTTGTCCGAGATCTCCTCCTCGCTATTACCCAGAGTTTGTTTTTCCCTTTTCCGTATAAGCTGCTTTCGCAGTAAACGTACAATACAATATGAACGTATAGTGGAGTGGTGTGAATACGCTTACGTCTTCGAAGAAACAGTCGAGTGTCCTCAGCAACGAGTCATATTTCGTTTTCGTACTGTTTGAGTTTAGCCGTACAGGTGGTAATTTCTCGGGCGATAGTCGTGAAAGTCTCTGTGAATATTTGTTCTGTATCGGATGTGCTGGACCTCTTTGAAAACTCAACGGTTGCTTTAAGCGGCGTTGGATGCTATGCGCGCTTTGAAGTCGTTATCTGATTTATGTGTGGATACTCCGTAGTATATGTTGTTATATCGTCCTACAACACACAATTTGGATTGCGATCGGTCGCCCATGGCAGATCTTCCCGCCAATCTGCTCAGTTTGAGCACCGCATGTCATGCTGGCAGGTATATGGGGAGAACCGGATACTGTTGAGGCCGCGAGCTGGGAAACTAGGTTTAGGTGAGTGCAACGGGCCGCACTAAGCTACTCTTTCCCTCTTAAGGTGGCTGGTTGAAACGTATTTTCGGTCTGTTCTGTCGAGGCTTTGATCGTCGCCACAGTTCACTAACTGACGCTTCACTCAAGCAAATATCTCAGCAAGTGATCGACCTTTATCTTTGTTCGGAAAAGTGTCGTTCCGGTTTTCAGCACTTTCCACTCATATTTGTTGTATGTTATCAACGCTAGTTGTTCCGCACGGTGCTCTCTCATAGGAGACTATCGATCGATGTACCCGATTCTCCCTCAAGAGATAGCGACAACGGGTGTCAAAAGCGCACCTTGAAATAGTCAACCGGGCAGAACAGTGCTGGAGGCGCGAGCACACTTTACAACGGGCGTGGTGATTGCGTCGGAGTGTGCAACAAATGCTTTCTTAGGCAGCGCTTACGTGCACGGGATGAGCCACGCGTCCGGGGACTTCATCGTGATTATGGACGCCGATCTGAGCCATCACGTGCGTTTCGATATACTGACCGCACCACCTCTCATCTGCAGCTTGATGGAATCTCCCACAGCAGATTTCTAGTGATCGCTCGAAATTTTGCGATCTTCGCTTTGTCAAAGGAGGGCCGCTTCGCCTCCGGAGAAAGAAGAAGAGTCGCTCAAAGGGTCAGATGGCGGCGCAGTTCGCCATGACTCAACCCCGTGGCCGGTTGTGGAACCTGGCTTCTTCTCCTACTTGGCGGGGTGGTGGGAGTTTTTCCAATCTGAAAGCCGATCTTCTTCTCCTGCTGTATACTTTTTGTCGAGAGTCTAATGGCGTGATCAGTGCAGCAGTGCCTACTTTTCGTTCCTCACTTTGATCCATTCAAAGCTCCTCGTAGAGGACCCTGCACTGAGTGGGAGGACACCAACCCAAATCAACGCGGAATGGAGATTCCAGGAGCACCGGGTCGAGTCACCGGCTGCCGGGGAGATTATGACTGTGGTGGCTGGAGGTGCGTGGGGAGAGGCGCGCCGAGCTGAGTCACCGGCTGCCGGGGAGATTATGGCTGTGGTGGCTGGAGGTGAGTGGGGAGAGGCGCGCCGAGCTGGGTCACCGGCTGCCGGGGAGATTATGACTGTGGTGGCTGGAGGTGCGTGGGGAGAGGCGCGCCGAGCTGAGTCACCGGCTGCCGGGGAGATTATGGCTGTGGTGGCTGGAGGTGAGTGGGGAGAGGCGCGCCGAGCTGAGT